>JAOTRO020170742.1:0-12370 GCA_028566515.2 Pyracantha coccinea | reverse complement strand
GAAAAATCTCCCAAATCCAATCCAACACATCCTTTCTCACTTCCTTGTCCTAACACTCGTATTTCCTACCAATTTTTACTAAAAAATTCCCAACTATTTTTCCAAGAAAACTCACAAAAGATTCCCAACTATTTTTCCAAGAAAATCAGCCCTAGTTCCCAAATCCAAAAATTAGAGAAAGACTCCGTCTTTTGTTAATGGTTTTGTGGCGATTAAGAGGAGGAAAGAAAAGATAAATGCTGCCAAGAAGCAAATTGGCAGCAGCGATATTTGCATTTCTGAAGAGGTACCTCTTCATTAAGTAAACAAAGTAAAAAAGTACTGATTGGGAAAGAAAGAACGTGATATTGATTGGGAAGATTTAATTACTGAAACCCTTCTCCTTTATAAAGTAAAAAAAGTAAGAGAGAAGGAATCGAGAAGGGGTGGTACAATGTATTATATGTATTTTAACTTTGAGATTGTGTGAGAGCTTCTGCATTTTGGAACATAAATGGGAGGAATGTGCCTCCACGCCTTTGCAACTCCATGATCGAAGCGACATTTGTTTACTGAACTTTGTCTAGATTTTGCAAATCTTGCCAACTGATGCAATCATACAAGTTAAGAAAGATGGCCGAATGAAGCCATGGAAGCAGTGGAATGCAGGTTCTGCTGCATGAGTACGGCTGATTGTTGAAGTAATTCAATATGCCTTAACATAAGGGCAATTAAGTCTTTTTAAGTTCAATTTTGGTTAATTTTATCACAATTGGAAAGTGTAGACTATATTTCATTAGTTGGTTCTCAAAATGGCTATATTTCCAAATTTCCTCCTTCCCTCACTTCCTCTCACATATTATTTTTTGTCTTATTGTCTCTATAAAAAATCAATATAAGATGTTGACGTGGTCAAATCGTAACTGTTCAAATAGAAGAAAAAAAAAGAAAAGAGAGATTAGGAGGAAAGAGAATCATCATCGTAAATAAAAAAGTGAATGGGAGATTGAATTTCATGTGATTTGTGCCTTTATTGATCAAATGACTCCAAAATGAAAAGGCAGTTGGAAAAGTCAGCTACATCCCAAACAAGGACAGTTTACAGTTTGGGTGGGTCAACAGTGAAACAGTACCTGACAAGATGTTGACTCAAAGAACACAAGTTCGGCTTCTACGTGTGTGAAAAGCCAAGAAATAAGCAGGCCCACTTAAATAGTGTGGGCCCTGGATCTCAGCTGGCCCAGACTTTTGCTTGATATGATTAATCTGGACTTGTACCAAATATCTGATGGCTATGGCCCGTTTGGCTGTTTTTTTTTCTCCATTTTGTCAGTAAATTATGGTCACTAAAATAATGCATGTATGGACGGCGTAAAAGTCTCATCTGATGAAGACATTGATTGACTTGTTTGCTGCTCCTTGGGTTCCACTTCTTTCTTGCAAAGAAGTTTGTAAATGCGTCACTAATGTTATAACACGTGAATTTATTTATTAATACTATATTTTAAGTTCATAACGTATTAATTATTTTGTAATATATTACAGCACATTATGTATATGTGCCATTACGTTATCATGTGTAGATCCTGTTGAATTTTTGTATTCACACTTTTTTTTTTTGAGTTGAGCGATAATGTTAGTAAGTTAGATGTTAGATTATGCACCGACGAGGTTCGAATTTATGCCGTCATGCAAGACCACAACATCTTTTCACTACTATGGTAAAGGATCACTTGCTTATATTTACACTTCAATGTATGTAAAACCTGGTAGCCTCAAAATTTCTTGTCTTTTTGGACTCTTCATGTATGCTTGTCATTGCGTTGCCACAAGTTTAGTTAAATATTAGATCGATTGAATTGTGTGATTGAACTCGGAAAGATCATAAGGCGCAACTCTACGTTTTTCTAAAAACTGAGTGTGTGATAAATTTTTCGAAAGTACTAATAACAGCTCTCGTTAAATATTAAAAACATTATAAAACTATTGAAGATGCTCTCTGCATGTGTTCTAGGACAAATCCTATTTGGTGATAAATTTAGGAAAGGTTGAATAGTAGTATGCACAAGTTTTCTTCCACTTAGATATTTCCTAGCCATTTTAGTCAATTGGTAGGACATAGTACCTAGGATCCCATCACAGTTTGGCCCCAGCAGACCAAGTCTTTGTAACGATCCTTTTGGAACATAAATTAAAATTTTGAAATGATGAACATTTGCTTTTGTAACATACATTTCATTAAATGAGATTAATCAATCCAAAGTAGTAGCTAATTTGCTCCATCAAGGTGTGACAGATACATATTTCAAGCATTTTCTTCTCCATACTAAAAAAAATGTTTGTTATTGTTTCCGAAGAAATGAAATAAATACGGTAGATTTAGGACAACTATCGTACCTAATGTTCAATGCATTGGCACATAATAGATAGACATGGACACCCAAAAATAAAAACTGGTTGTTGCTGATACTTTCTTCTCAGTTCCTTCTTCTCCTTCTTCAATAAATCGAGCTCGGACACAATGGAATTGTAAATTGACCTCCAATAACAGAAAATTCTGATTGAGACCCCAAAAAAAAAAAAGCAACTGAGACTGAGACATTCACCAAAGCTAGGCCAAGGAGAGAGTTGTCAACACATGCATGAAAAGAGCATTGATTTTCTTTGGTCAACATGATCTGAACCAAACCATGGACTCGATTGAGGAGGAGCAACTTGACCATCAACAAAGAGTGAGTTATTTGATTCTCTAGCTAGCTGATGATGCTCAGCTAGGGCAAGCTCGTCATCTGGTCCGTAAACTGGAGGGTTTGTTCTGTAATTTTCATTGGCCGCTTGTCTCTCTGCCGCAAGAAAGTGCCCGAGAGATGGCGGATGGTTGCCCACATTCTCACCGTCCGTACTGTCTTTAAAGCATAAAGAGAAAAAACACATTCTGAACTTGGTATTGTTGTTGTTATTGTTGTTGTTCGTCTTCCTGTCCTTACCGGCCTGATGATCGGGTTTTCTTCCTCTCAGTGATCTTCTTGAGAGCTCCACAATGCTATTGATTCCTATAAGGCTCCCAAGTGTGATGCTTCTATCATGGAAAAAAGACCCTGTGGACTGCAACCAACCAAGCACATATTGAGCTAACAATCATAGAACATGTACAACACTTAAACACTGTCAAAGATTACGGAACAGGCAAACAGATCCGCGACTTCCTTCAACTATTTTTTCATATATCATTTCAAGATCAGGCAACAGCAAGTTAGCAACACATAATGTTAATTAGAAACAGTAACATATGTTTTCTGTAAATATTTTTCCTC
The DNA here is from genome assembly GCA_028566515.2 of Pyracantha coccinea. NCBI lineage: Eukaryota > Viridiplantae > Streptophyta > Magnoliopsida > Rosales > Rosaceae > Pyracantha > Pyracantha coccinea. The sequence goes on along the minus strand of JAOTRO020170742.1, from coordinate 9,077 downwards.
TAGAAAATACGGTAAATGTTATTATGTTATAAAATTAGGCTTAATTGTTCCAGTGTCCCCTAAAAAGTATGGTGAAATCGTCCCCCGACTGATGTTTTGCATCCTACATTGCCCCTCACCGTCAGATCATCATTAATTTTGTTAAGAACGCTAACGTGGCATATGTATCCTCGACGGTGGGGGGCAATACCTGCTCAATATAGATGTGGTTCATCTACTTCAACTCAAAGGATGCATACCACATAGTATTAACATAGATTAATTTGTCAAGATTAAAATGGCTTCATAAATTTAGAATTGTGAATTGATGCTCAAGGATGCTAAGTTTGCAGACCATTTGAGGACATTATTTAGGTCCACAGTGTCAGTATCATCTACACTACCATTCCTTCAAAGTCTGTTCAAACCGATGTTAATCACTACTAGAATAAAAGTGTAGGAACCTCTAAATTTTAAGTCCAAAATCTATCACAACCCGACTACGATGAGTGTTGCAGACATGAAGGAACATATTCCTGGTGACAAAACAGATTTTCGACTTGTGACACTATAGTTACCTAGCACACAACAGCAGTAGTGCTGTCTTGTCCAGCTTACTGTCTAAATATACCATCTCAACATATGAAGATTCATTTTAGCTTAATAATCATTTTTATTTCTCGGTTACAATAGACGGTATCGAATCCCTGATCTCGCCTAATCCTAACGCATTTCCGTTATACCTAATTATTAAATCATATGAAGATTTACATAAAACATGAAGGAAAGTAAAAACAACCTTCATTCAAGCATATTTGCGCATGAACAAAACAACCTGAAAAAAACAAAAACAGAAGAGAATGTACTAACCACACACTAAACAGTATATACCAATCACTGGTCTAAAAATCTCCGCCTAACGCCGTCTAGGTAATAGGCGGCTGGCCACCACCCCGATTAATGTCTAGGCGTTTGAAAATTAAGAAATGACACCTAGACCTGCTGAGGCGCCTGCCTAGCCCGCCTAGACCCGCATAGGCACCCGCCTAGGTTGCGACTCACTTAGACAGAAAATAGATAACTTTCATTTTGCATTTTTTTTCTTCAATAAATTGGAAGTGACTTGTTGAATACTTAAATAACCACACATTATATGTGTGTTCCCCATGTTTTCATAATATATATATATATATATGTCACTCTATTTTGTAGTTTATGATGAAATTACATATATTTTAAGTATAAACAAACACTTATTTATACGAAATATAATGAATTTACTTAAATCTGTCTAGTCCGCCTAGACACCCGTCTAGCCGCCTAGCCGCCTAGGCGCTAGGCCCCAAACCGCTGCCCGACTAACGCTTCGCGTATTTTAGAATCTTGATATCAATCATGTCTAAACCAAACCAAACCAAATAATATACATTATATACTTAGATACACACGTCATATGTATGGCTACAAAATTCCAACGAAACCCATCAAAGACAAGACTAGTCTGAGAGAAATTTAAACCTTAAGTGTCAGTAATTACACTGACCTCTGTGTCCAGATCTGATGAGGAATCAGTGGAGGAAGTCGGAGAACCAGTGAGTAAAGTGTTGAAAGAAACTGACCCAGAAAATTCATGGTTTGAAGCAGCCAGCCCAACTCTCACCTGCATTGGCTGCAATCCCAGAGGCCATCCTTCCTCCTACCCAACAATCATATCATCTTATCAATTATTCATAAGCCTCCAACAAGTAATGACAAAAAAATTAAACATGAATGAACAATGTGGTAAGAAAAAAGTAGACCCAGTGACCCACAAAACCAGAGAAATTATGGGAAAGAAAGAAAAATAAATCAGACCCACCATAGAAATCTAGAGACAGAAAGAAATGGGAGGTGAGTTATGAGCCCAGAGGGGAAAATCCAAGGAGGAAGAGAGAGGAGACAAACGAGTACCTGCTGTATTTGCTGAGCCATTTGCCTGCAAAGGCCTAAGTGCGTCACTTCCTCAGGTAAATGGAAGAAGTGTCATTTCCTTAAATTTGCATCGCAGCTTTGCTTTTTTTTTTCCTGAGGTGAATTATTGGTGTGGTAATATTGGGTAACTCTTTATCTATATAGAGGGAATTATCAAGAACAGCACCTGGAGTCGAGAGAGAGAGAGAGAGAGAGAGAGAGAGAGAGAGTCAAAAGGAGTGAGAAACAGAGAAACTGAGTCAGAGGAGTAATCATTTGTGAGCACTGTTTGTTTGCTTTCCTTGGGTTTTATTGAGTGTTGGACTAGAAAGAGAAAAATAGAATAATTTTGCACCAATAAAATGAAAAACAAGAACATAATTCCAGAAATGGTTGGATCATAAAACTTTTTTCTTGTCGAACTTTAATCATAAAACTAATTGACAATATAAAAAATTATTTAACTTCTTATCAGGATTTGCAAAGTTTGGTTCATCATTGATATGAAGACTTTGTCCTTTGCATTCTCACACTAATACATATACTGTCAGGAGTTGCCCACTTGCGAATGGGTGACTAACTTGAAAACAATTATAAATGTGTACAATATCTTCTTTAGAAATTTTACATGATGAACACAAAAACACGATATGGATGAAAAATGTAAACACGAGTTCAACCCATTACCAACAGGACATATAACACAATGTTGATATGTCACGTGATATTATTGTCGCATACAATAATTTATCATCATAAAGATTGTAGAGATCAAATGGAGCGTATTAATTTGGAAAAAGAAGACACTTTTCTTTTGTTGGATCATTGGATGGCAATAATAATAACAAGTGGACTGCCAGTGCCTATGAGTGTTCCTTTTCTTTTGGCCCACAAACGTCTTGCCGTGAGACTAAGCCCAAAAGTCTTCTAAGCGGGCCCACAACAGTATGACCTGGAGGAAGCAAATGACTTCTTGTTTGTGTTCCATGGCTCCTCTTTTTGTAGGGCAATGTTTTTATGTATTCGAAATGCAGTCGTATGACTTTCGTATATATGTTTGATTTCAATAACATATTAGACTACTAATTCCTACTAGTATATCTTTAGAGACCTCTCATACCATATATTCAACTTTTGAAATATATTTGATTTTGACAACAAATTTAGATATATCTTCGTATGATCGTGTAGTTCTTGTTTAAATTATTGAAGTTGCGTCATAATCTTCAGGTGATGAATGTTGAATATCGATGCAGATGTTGAATATGTGTGTGTGTGTGTGTGTGTGTGTGTGTGTGGATGCGATTAGTGTGGTTGGCTTTTAATGTATTGAGGGTTCGTTGTTTGAAAAATCAAGGTATGGTATGCATGCAAATTCGGCCGGCAATCTTAAGGTGGTGAATGCTGACGATCAGGAGGTGGGTGTCTTGGTGTTATGTTTGTTTTGTTTGTTCTCTTGTTGCCGGAGTTCGTTTGGGCCGAGGAGCTGTTTCGCCATGTTTGTTTGCTCTGCCCTTGTTGTCTGGGTTTTAATGGAACGTGGATGCGTGGTGGAAGAGAAGCAGAGCAGCACATCAAAAGTCATTCAAAACTGTGTGGGCGTGGTTGAAAGATGGAACAGTTTGTTAGACAAATGACAATCATCTTTTAATATTTTCCAAGGCAATTAATAACAATAAATATCTTTTGACATTTTGTTGCAGAAAGGGATCAATATTGATAGCCATATCATCGTTGAGTCATCGATGTATGATCAATACGTTGTTGTTACTAAAAACTAGTCATTTGTGCAAAAAAATGTCTATTCCAACTAATTGCCTTATTTTCTATACATTTTTTTTTGATAATTAATGAAAATACTTGCATTCTTATAGGTTGTACCACTTGATTTCACACACCTTCAATTGAATGAGCGACAATTCGTTCTCAAGGTGGGTAGCGAACACAGAGGCTGGTTGGACTTCTCAATCAAAAGCGGGCAAATTGACCACAAAGGACAATCTTGGGGGCTGGATTTGTGGTATGGGTTAGAGAATTGTCGTTCATTTGGGCTAATGAAAATCTGGTACACATTTGCAATAAATTACAGGATAACCAAAAGTGGGAAAATCGAGTTCCTGAACCACCATTTGGGCAGTGGGGCTGGCGCCGCCGATCCCAAGCCGAAGAAGGGGGGGCGGCTGTGTTGTTGACCGACCCCAGCCTCTCTTATATATATATAAAAATAAAAAAAATAAAAAAAAAACTAACGAAAAGTCTAATATTTTTTTAGTTTTAATGAAAAATGACAAATAAAGGTGTAGTGAATAGTATCAGAGAAAGGTAAAAAATATGGTTTTTCGTTAAAAATGAACAGTACCGGAAATGTTTCGTTAAAACTGTCTAAAAAAAAAGATGTTTGTTTTATTAATTGTTTTCTCAAGCTTGGCATGCTTGTGTTCGTTTCAAATTTAAAGACTCTGGAGACTCTAAAGATTCCTCGAAGTCTGGATACATATAGGTCACCAAACACGAGTTCAATCCAAAAGGCGGTGTTTTATCATTGTGCACCAAAAACATTTCTAGTGATTTGCTTTTGAAATGCTGAGCAATTGCTTGCCCTTTTCTTTTCAAAGGTCCAGTAATCTTAGCCAACTGGATCTCCAATAAAATTTTAACATAAACGAGGACATTGATCTCACAAAAGGAAATTGGTTTTTTCCTGAATATTATTTTCCTGATTTGTTCCTGATTGGCAAATTGTCTGTCTAGTCTCTGAGTTCATCAACAATCATATTCCGATTCTTATTTAATCTTGAAGCACCTACGCACACAAGAAATATGGCAGGCCAAAGGGACACTTTGATAGGATTTTGAGCATGTCGAGTGAAGCAAACATCTTGAACAGTTGAGAAAATGCACTGAGAGATGCTACTGAATGGTCCATAAAAGTCAGCGAGCGTACCAAAATGCCTGCGCCGAGGACGTGGATAGTAAAACCACCACAAAACTTAGGCACAAAAGAGACCAATTAAGTAGGGGATGTGGAGCATACTTTTAGCTTCTGATTAGCAGATAGTTAATTATCACGACATCTTCAATTTTTAAGGGACAAAACACTTCCGAATAACCAAAAGAGACTGTAGTGTTCTATAAAAACGATAACTGGTACGTGGTACTGAATTTTAAAAACATTATTTGGTGTTTTTTGAATAAGCACCTGCCACTGAAAGCGCTTCTAAAAGAAGTGCTTCTTAAGAAAATTACGTTTTCGAACTTTGATAACAATAAATATTTGTTATACTTGGTTTTCCCTAAAATGGATAAGGTGTGAGGTTTCCCTCGAATAAATAAGTCGTGAGGTTTCCCTCGAATAGATAGGTTGTGGGGTTTGTGACTGGGTCTCAGACTGAGCCTCGGCTTGTGCCTGCGTCTGCGTCTGCGTCTGCCGTCTGCTGCTCAGCAAATGGATTCATTAACTCAAGTAACTGTGCAGCGTTTCTCTTTCCTCTATCTGTGCCATTTTGTGCGAACTCCAATAACGAACTCATCACCCCGAGTTCCTGAGCCTCTACTATATGTTGCTGGTCTCCAGAACAAAGATTCACCAAAATTGCAGCCGCATTTTCTCTATTTCGGAGAGATCCAGTACCAATAACTTCAACCAAAACGGGCAATGCCTCAGCAGCTCCAATGGCTGCTTTCCCTTCAGGGTGGCTAGACAGTATTGCTAGAATGGCCAATCCTTCATCCACCATTCCACCTCCAGGTTCTGTCAGCAGTTTCATTAGGGTCGAAACAACACCGGCCCTTACTGCCTTCCCCTTGTTACCATGATAAATGCACAAGTTAAAAAGTGCAATTGCAGCATCTTTCTTCCCACCTTGGGTACCTTCACTCAGCAATGTAACAAGTGTCGGAATGGCTCCTAAAGCGCCAATCATAACTTTATTTTCATCCACAATAGAAAGGCTGAAAAGGGTCGCAGCTGCATTTTCCCGTGCTTCCATCCCTCCATTCTTGAGAACATGAACAATACCAGGAACTGCTCCAGAGGATATGATACTTCCTTTGTTATCTTCACATAAGGAAAGGTTGAGGAGTGCTGTCACAGCATGCTCTAGGGTGCAGGAGTCTGGGGTTGAAGGTAGGCATACAAGAAGGGGTATTGCACCAGCTTCAGCAAAAGCCACACGATTATCTGCATTACCTTTGGCAAGAAGGCAGATTTCAGCCGCAGCAGACCTTTGGTCTTCGGGGTTTACTGACGTGAGCTTGCGGAGGAGAACTTCAATCTAAACAGTTATGAAGACTCGTTACACATACATGTATATTTATTCCATCTCAACATATGAAGATTCTTTGTTAGCTTAATAATCCTTTTTTCCTGGTTACAATAGAGGGTATCGAATACTTGACCTAGCCTAATGCTAACCAAATTCTGTGATACCTAATTATCAAATCATATAAATATTTACATAAAACATGAAGGAAAGGAAAAACAGCCTTCATTTAAGCATATTTGTGCATGAACAAAACAACCTGAATGTTTACAGAACAGATGGTACTAACCACATACTAAACGGTATAAACCAATCGTGTCTAAATCAAATAATATACATCCCAGAAGTATCAATTATTCATAAGCCTCCAACAAATAATGAAAAAAAAAAAAATTTAAATGACTGAACATTATGGTAAGAAAAAAGTAGACCCACAAAACCAGAGAAATTACAGAAAAAAATGGGGCTTTTAGATCTATGTCCAAAAATAATTTGTTTTTTGGGAGTGAGTCAAGTTATCTAATTACATATTTTTATTTGTTCTATACTCATTTTATATTTCCTAAAAATATTAAAATCAATTAAAATCTTCTAATATATGCATTTTCTAACTCCAAAAAAATCTAATTAATATCTTCTACAGAAAAACTAATATACTAACATAATAAATTCATCTGCAGACATTCTATCCTAAATCAAGTAACACGTGAATGTATATTATACCAATAAGTGAGATATGAAATCTAATTAAAAGGTTCAAAAACATAATATACTTACAAGCAAGACATATTAATATGCAATAAAGGTTAGTTGTAAAAACGAATGCCATTCAGGTTGATATAAGTGCAAGTAATCTGTTATATAGGTTGATTATAAAAATTAAAAATAAAATCTATGAATGGGGTTTGGAACAGGAAGAAGAAGAACAAGAAATAGCAAAAAAAAAGGTAATAAAAAGAAATAATCAAAGAGAAAAATAGGAGGAAATTTAATTTTCATAGTTAATCGTAAGATTCACGAGATAATAGTGAATAAAATAATCCTAAAATCATGAACTTATTTAATAAATTGAATTATTCCAAATGTTGACTGAAAAATGAACTTATATCAAGAAATAGGAATGAGGATCCTCTACAGATAAAGGATCATGAGCATCCATGTATCGTATCCGTTTACCATACATCGTGTAGTCATAAATTATTTTAAATTTTATTATTTAAAATTAAATACAAACAGTATCTGGCAAAAACTAATTGTACGATGTACAATAAACAAAAATCACTTACGAATCTTTGAAATCCTCACAAAGAGGATCGGAAGAGGATTCGGATTCAAGAAATAGGAGGTGGGTTTTGAGCCCAGAGAGGAAAATCAAAGGAGGAAGAGAAAGGAGAGACAAAGGAGTACCTGCACCTGCTGTTGTTGCTGAGCCATTTACCTGCAAGGGCCACAGAAACTGTCACTTCCTCAGGTAAATGGAAGAAGTGTCATTTCCTTAGATTTGCATTGCAGCTTTGCTTGTTTCTGAGGTGAATTCTTGGTGTGGTTATATATCTATATAGCGGTCATTTGTCTGTACATGGGACTAAGAACAGCACGAAGAGAGAGAGAGAGAGAGAGAGAGGGGGAGAGAGAGTGTCAAAGGAAAGAAAAAACAAAGGACCAATTCCACTCTAAAGAAACAAGTTAGAAAAAAAGACACGTTTATGAAATTTATTATCTGAATAAGAATCAAGAAACAAGAAAATTCAAAGTTAGAAATATTAAGAAAAAAAAAAATCTTTTGCTTGAAAAATCTATTGTGACTATTCTTTTCAACTACTATTTATTTGCTTTTTTCTGGGGTCGTGGATGTTTCCCTAGAAAGAGAAAATTGAATAATTTTGTACCAAGTAAAATGAAAAACAAGAGCATAATTTCAGAAATAATTTAATCATAAAACTAATAAATAATATAAGAAGTTAATCAATTCCTTATCAGTCTCTGCAGAGTTTGGATCAATGGATGGCAATAAAATACATAAGTGAGTGAACTAGTCACACTGCCAGTGCCATTGAGTGTTCATCTTCTTTCGGCCCACAAACATCTTTTGTTGTGAGACTAAGCCCAAAAGTTTTCTTAGCGGGCCCACAACAATATGACCTGGAGGAAGCAAATGATTTCTTGTTCCCCATGGTTTTTATGTATTCGAAATGCAGTCGTGTGACATTTGTTTTTTTACTCAAATTATAATACGTATGCTTGATTTTAATAATTTATTAGCCTACTAATTCCTACTAGTATATATTTAGAGACCTCACATACCTAATAGTCAACTTTTGGAATATCTTTGATTTTGACATGAATTTGAATATATCTTCGTGTGATCATGTGATTCTTGCTTAAATTTATTGAAGTTGCATCCCTTAATCTTCATCTGATGAATGTTGATGCAAATGTTCAGGATACATATGTTCAGCATGTGAAGTCTAATTTTTGAAATATCTTGTTTTTGTTTAAATAGAATGCTGAATATATATATATATATACGTATATGTGTATGTATGTGTGTGTATATGTATATTTATATGTGTGATCAGTATGGTGGTTTTTTAATTAATTGAGGTTTCGTTGTTTGAAAAATCAAGGTATGCATGCAAATTCGGGCGGCAATCTTAAGGAGGTGAATGTTGACAATCGGGAGGTGAGTGTCTTAGGGCGCGTTTACTAATCCGTAATCAGATTAGAAGGAATTGAATTGAGATGGAACAGAATCAGATTTCTTTTGAAGTTGTTTACTAAAACTGTCTGGAATCGGAATAAGAATGATATTGATCTATATAAACTGTTTACTAATTCACATGAATCGGAATGAAAACTATTGTGATTACTAAAATACCCCTAGTT
>JAOTRO020170715.1:0-12373 GCA_028566515.2 Pyracantha coccinea | reverse complement strand
TGATTCCAACAATTTAGAGAGTTTGTCCTCCACTGAAAGCTCGTGTGGCACATTAGGTTGCTCAAAATACTGCTCAAGATGCCTTTTCAAACTTGGAGTGTAGAATTCTGAATAGGGATTTTTCCAATGCCTTTTTGAGTCTATTCTCATATTGATATGCTTCTGGACAAACTTAGGAAAATATTCCTTTTCAAGGCATTGCAAAATATCATGGGTCTTCAAAAAGCAAAGTGCACAAATTTAAATCCATAAAACCCTATTATGTAGATCTAACCCGTAAAGGCGATCCTCCTAGTTGTACATCGAATCCAGGAGAAGATACAAATTCCATCATTGCACTGCTCTCAAAATCAACAAGTTGTAACCTAAAAAAAAAAAATCAAGTAAATAAAAAGTTCGGTACAAAAATAATTAACTAAGAATATGATAAACACAAATTATTTAAAACAATCCCTGGCAACAACGCCAATTTTTTATAGGATCTTTACCACCTGCAAAAGTAGCGATAAAAACACTTAAAATACTTGTAAAAGTACAAGGTAATCGTAGTATAGTCGGCTCTAGTAAGGTCGGTCTCCACATGGATTGAATGAATAATTTATGTAAAAATCAAATCTTAATTAATTATTTGAAAACAAAGTTTGGAAAAGGTTGATTTTGTTGTAAACTTCTAGTTTAAGTGTGATCGTGTAATTCCTAAATTACATTTTATTCTAGTTATTATTTCCTATATGGACTTGTATTCCTTGAAGGAGAAAGATTCCTTCTCTTTCTTATTACAATAAATAAAGGCATTGCGTATGGAGGATAACTCACATTTCCTCTACACAACCCTACAAACACATTTCTCTCTATTCTCTCTCTGCGCCGCTGGCCCCCTTCCCCTGTCAATTAAATATAGGTCACAAAATGTTATCAGCATGCTCCTGCCGTTGCACTGAGGAATCTGACGTGGAAGTTTTCTGCATCAAACCAGTTTACCAATATCATTACGCAATCAGGTTCTTCGAAAACAACAGTCTTTATCTCGATATTTTTGCAGCTTGATGGCATGAACATTCACCATAATGCATGACCTAACTTTATGTTTTTCGAATTTTAGATTCTACATAAATTGTGTATGCCTTATATTCACAATTGTTGAATTATGTGAATTTGATACTTATCATGAATTGCATGAAATATATGCACATGCATTAAATCATTGAATTGCATATGCATCAAATTGAATTATATATGATTGAAAAATAAATTGAAATCGGGAAACAATGGGGTTCTGCGAACCCTCGACTTTGCACCGTGCAAGCCGCCAGCACCAGGTCAGTAGCCTGCGACAGCCTAGCAAGCCAAGCCCAATATCGAAACCCAGGCCGCAAGCCTACCCATGGCCTGAAGACTAGGTCATCCCCGTCGATTTTTCTTACGAAACACGACCGGCAGTCATGTAAATTGGACAAAACCCATCGTTTTCACCAACGATTTCTCGAAATTCTATAAGAATTTCATTGGTTTTTCATTCGAATTTGGTTGAATTCTTTCGGCTCCCCTTCCCCCGACGTTGAGATTTTATCTTCGCCAACAAATATTTGGTTCTCCAACGAACCATAAGCTTGCACTGACCATGGAAACGTCGCCTGAAGCGACATCGTCGACTGAATCCGGGCGATCCCTACACCCAGCGCCATGTGGTAGCCTAGAAATCACACATGAGCTCTAATGGGCGTCGATTTCCTCTCAGTCCATTCACACAACACCCACGACTTTGGGCCTTGCATGTGCCGCTAGTTTTTCAACCCACATCACTAGCCCGTTGGGCTTTGGTGATCATCTAGCCCACACACGCAGTCGAGCCCACTGGGCTACTACTACCTCACATGCGTCGCATCACAGACGAGCCATGCCCTTTACAGGCCTTCCTTTTATTTTTTTGGACCTAGACATTCAGCCCAATTACCTTGTGATGCAAGGGCTGACCTGCTTGCTTGATCCGAGACCAGACCCAGCTCATTCTTAGGCCTGGGATGCACGATACCCATTTTATTAAGCCACCTATGGGCTTAGGCCTTCTTTTGGGCACCAAGTTTATTTGCCTAATTATTTTAGGCCCAATGGATTTTATAATTTTCACCCACACTTTAAATTTGGTCCAAAGTCCAAATAATTAATTTAATTATAATGTAGACCTAAAGTTCTATTTGCATATATGCTTGTTGCATATTTATGTGTATATATTTCTATTTTCCTGCAGGAACATATGAACCTGAAGTTCATAATTATTTCGAAACCTGAAGTTTTCATATAAAAACATCACCCATGAACACCCAAAGTTTTTTCATCAAAAATTAAACCAATACATGTCTATTAGAACCTGTATGTTCTATTCTTATGTGAATGGATTTATTTTTCTCCATTACACATCTTGTCCATTTATTTTTTCATAGGAACATGTCGAATTTGAACAAACTCGACTTCGCCGCTTTGGAGATCTCTGAAAGGAACTACCTCAACTGGGTCCAAGAACTTACGTCCCGACATTGAAGAAAAGATGGACAACCCTATTGGTGAAGCTGAAAAAGCTACTGCTATGATCTTCATCAGAAGACATATCCATGACGCCTTGCAAACTGAATATCTTGCTGATGAGGATCCACGTGCACTATAGGTCACTTTGGCTGATAGTTTTGATCACCAAAAAAAAAACATATTCTTGCCTGAAGCAAGACATGACTAGCGGCATTTGTGCTTCCAAGACTTTAAGTCTGTGAATGAATATAATTCTGAAGTTTGTCAAATTCGATCACTTCTCAAGTTTTGCAACGACAGTTTGACTGAAGAAAATCTCCTGGAAAAGACCTATTTGACCTTTTCTGCTACTAATATTGTCCAGCAGCAACAATATAGAATTCAAAAGTTCACTAAGTTTTTGGATTTGATCTCTTTTTTACTTCTCACTAAAAAGCAGAATCAACTGTTGATGAAAAATCATCAAGTTCGACCTACTAGGGTGACTGATGTGCCTGAAGCACAATATAGCACAAATCAACACCCAAGACGCCAGCATAGGCATGATAGGGGTGGCTAAAAGCCACCTTGTCAATTTCAGCAGAGCCAATGTCCATCTAAAGGAGGAAACTGAGCCCAGAAATGCCCTAACCTCGCTCCTAAGGCCTCAAAACTTCAAGAATAAAGGCAAAGCACCTGAAACCATGGATGTGAACATGTGCTAAAGTTGTAGTTCAAAAGACCATTGGTCCCATGTTTACCGTGCTCCCCAGAAGGTTGTAGCCGAATATCATTCTCGTCGTAAGAAATTTGAATCAAACTTTATGCAAGTGGATGAAGAAGAAAGTACCAAGATGGAGGTTTCTAACTTTCAGGAGGCTATTACCCCTATGGAAGATTAGAATCTTAGACATAAACTATTTTTAGTTGCATTTTAGAATGATAGGCCTGAATTCCACCTAGTGGCCGAACCTCCTCTCTTGTTTTTTGGTTTAAGTTTGAACAATTTCCCTTTATGTTTGGATTATTTTTTGGTGATTTGTTTTTGGATATTAAGTTCTTTTTAATTACCATCCTTGAATACTTAAATGATTTTGAATGGATATTTGTTATTAGAACTTTTATGCATGTGACCGACTCAAATTAATTTTTATTTCTAGGTATGACTAGCGGGAAAGTTAGTTGTCTGGCTGGCAGATAGTGCAACCACGAACACCATTTTGCCTGAATCACATTATAGCACAAACAAGCGCCCAAAACGCAAAAATAGGCATGGTAGGGGTGGTCAAAAGCCATCCATCAAGGTCAACAGAGCCTAGGTTCATCTAAGGGAGGAAACAAAGCCCAGAAGCGCCCTAACCTCACTCTCATGGCCCTAAACTTCAAGAATAAGGGCAAAGAACCTGAAACAATTGATGCAGATATGTGTTATCATTGTAGTTCAAAGGACCATTGGTCTCATGTTTGCAAAGCTCCCCAGAAGGTTGTAGCTGGATATCATTCTTGTCGTAAGCAGTTTGAATCAAATTTTATGTAAGTAGGCAAACCAAAAAGTACCAAGATGGAGGTTTCTGACTTTCAAGAGGCCGTTACCCCTATGGAAGATTAGAATCTTAGACATACACTATTTTTCTAGTTAAAATTTAGACATTGGGGCCGAATTCCACCTAGTGGCTGAACCCCCCATGTGTTTTTGGTTTAATTTTGAACAACTTTCCTTTATGTTTGGATTATTTGTTGGTGATTTTTTTTTTTTGGATTTTAAGTTTTTAATTAATTACCGTCCTTGAATATTTAAAATTATTTTGATTGGATGTTTGTCTTTAGAACTTTTATGCATGTGACTAATTCAAATTAATTTTTCATTCTAGGTATGACTAGTGGGGAAGTTAGTTGTCCAACAAATAGTGCAACCACGCACACCGTTTTGCTTGACACATCTATTTCACTAACTTCATACCTAAGAATGCACCTTTGACAACCCTCTCAAGCCTATCCAACATGATCGAAAGGATAAGGTAAGGCACGTATAATGTTCTCCAATGGTATAATTTTGACCATTGATGAGGCACTTTATTCTCCACATTCTGGAAGAATGTCGTTGAGTTTTAAGGACATTAGAGATAATAATTACCACATTGAAACCTATGTAGAAAACGAAGTTGAATTTTTGTGCATAACTTCTTACAAATATGGCCAAAAGCGTATTCTAGAGAAGATGGAGCGTATCCCGAGTGGTCTGCATACTATGACCATACGCCCTATAGAAAACCATTATGTGGCTGGCCCTACCTCTGGGACCGTGCATGAAATTACACTTTGGCATGATCATTTGGGACATCCTGGATGAACAGCGATGCGCCGTATCCTCAAATCATCACACGAGCATCCATTAACCCGAAGTTTAGGTTCGACTAAAGGAATCACATGTCAAACCTGTGTTTATAGAAAAGCTTATTACTAAGACTTGTTATGACAAGATTCGTTTAAATCCTCCTTTTTTCTATAAAGGATTCAGGGGGACATTTGTGGACTGATTCACCCTCCATGCGGACCATTTAGATATTTTATGCAGGGTGAATTAGTCCACAAATGCCCCCTTGAATTCTTTGTAGAAAAATAGGAGGATTCGAACAAATCTTGTCATAAGAAGGCTTAATAATAAGTTTTCCAATAGAGCAGGTTTGACATGCGATTCCTTGAATCGAACCTAAACTTCGGTTAGTAGATGCAAGTGTGATGATTTGAGGATACGGCGCATCGTTGTTCGTCCAGGGTGTCCTAAATGATCATACCAAAATGAAATTTTGTGCCCGGTCCCAGAGGTAGAGCTGGCCACATAGTGGCTCTCTATAGAGCGTATGGTTGTAGTATACAGACCACTCGTTATACGCTCCATCTTCTCTAGAATACGCTTCTGGCCATATTCATAGGAAGTTATGCACAGAAATTCAACTCTGTTTTCTATGTGGGTTTCAGCATGGTAATTATTATCTCTAATGTCCTTGAAACTTAACAACGTTCTTCCGGAATGTGGGGAATATAGTGCCTCAGCAATGGTCAAAATGGTGCCATTGGACAGCATTATACGTGCCTGACCGTATCCTTCTATCAGGTTGGATGGGCCTAAGAGGGTTGTCAGAGGTGCATTCTTAGGTATGAAGTTAGTGAAATAGATGCGTTCACGCAAAACGGTGTGCGTGGTTGCACTATCTGCCAGACAACTAACTTTCCCACTAGTCATACCTAGAATGAAAAATTAATTTGAATCGGTCACATGCATAAAAGTTTATAAAAACAATTATCAATTCAAAATAATTTCATTTATTCAAGGATTAAAACTTAATATCCAAACCAAATCACCAACTAATAATCCAAAACATAAAGGAAAAATTGTTCAAAAATCAACCAAGAACAAGGGGGTTCGGCCACTAGGTGGAATTCGGCCCCATTTCTCTTATTTCAACTAAAAATAAGTCTATGTCTAAGATTCTAATCTTCCATAGGGGTGGTATCCGCTTGGAAATCAGAAACCTCCATCTTTGTAGTCTCCGGTTCGTCCACTTGCATGAAGTTTGATTCAAACTTCTGACGACGAGAATGATATTCATCTACAACCTTCTTGGGAGCGCGGCAAACACGAGACCAATGGTCCTTTGAACCACAGCGATAGCACATATCTGCATCCATGGTTTGAGGTGCTTTGCCTTTATTCTTGAAGTTCGGGGCCTTGGGAGCGAGGTTTGGGCGCTGCTGGGCTTTGTTTCCTCCCTTGGATGGGCCTTTGCTCTGTTGACCTTGATGGGATGGCTTCTGGCCGCCCCTACCACGCTTCTTTTGGCATTTTGGGCTCTGATTAGTGCTATAATGTGCTTCAGGCACAACAGTAGCCCCAGTAGGTCGAGCTTGATGATTCTTCATCAACAGCTGATTCTGCTTTTCAGCAAGAAGTAGAACAGAGATCAAATCCGAGAACTTAGTGAACTTCTGAGCTCTATATTGTTGCTGCAAGACAATATTAGAAGCAGAGAAAGTCGAATAGGTCTTCTCCAGAGATCCTCTTTAGTCAAAGTTTCATTAGAAAACTTGAGAAGTGATTGGATTCGGCAAACTTCAGAATTATATTCATTTACAGACTTAAAGTCTTGGAAGCGCAAATGCTACCAGTCATGGCTTGCTTCAGGCAAGAATATGTCCTTTTGGTGATCAAAACGATCAGGCAAAGTAACCCATAGTGCATGTGGATCCTTCTCAGCATAATACTCAGTTTCCAAGGTGTCATGGATACGTCTTCAAATGAAGATCATAGCAGTAGCTTTTTCAACTTCGCCAACAGGGTTGTCCGTCTTTTCTTCAATAGTGGGACGCAAATTTTTTGGACCCACTTGAGGTAGTTCCTTCCAGAGACCTCTAAGGCGGTGAAGTCGAATTTGTTCAAATTCGACATGTTCCTATTACAAAATAGATGGACAAGATGTGGTTAGTGTAATGGAGAAAAATCAATCCATTGACATATGAGTAGAACATACAAGTTCTAATAGATATGTATTGGCTTAAATTTGCATGAAAAAACTTCAGGTTTTCAAACAAGGCATGTTTATAAGAAACTTTGGGTTTCAAAATAATTATGAACTTCAGGTTCATATATTCCTGCAGGCAAACGTAAATATATACACATAAATATGCAACAAGAATATGCAAAATATAACTTTAGGTTTACAATTATAATTGAATTCAATTATTTGGACTTCGGGCTAAATTAAAGTATGAGTGAAAAAATAATTAGGCAAATAAAGTTCGGGGCCCAAAAGAAAAATAAGCCCACGGGTGGCTTAAAAAAATTGGTATGTGCTTCCTAGGCCCAAAAATTGGGCTGGGGGTCTAGGGTGGGACTGCAGGCCCACAGGGAAGATTGGGCAGGGGAATGGGCTGCTGCAGGCAGACCCAAAAACAAAAAAAAAACAAAAACTTTCATATGGGCAGCTTCAGGTGAGCCCAAAAAAATATAGTTTTTTTTTTGTTTTTGTTTTTCATCAAGCCAGTGAAACAGTTGGGCCAAAAACTATTATGGGTTGCAGTTTGTGAGCCCAAAATAGATGTTAGGTTTGTGGTGAAGCCCGAGAAGAATGCAGGCCCAAGCAGGGTCATGGGTCACAAATCCCAGCCGTGCTGGGTGTGCTTTGCCTGGGAATAACACCGAAATTAGTGGACGGCGTCGTTTCAGACGGCGTTTCCAAGGTCGGGGCAAGCCCGTGGGTCCACAAAGACCTAAATAGGAATGGAGATTTGAAAAAAAATCTCGACATTCTTTGTAAAACCTTAGAACTTCGAATCGGGTTTTCAAAAAAAAATCCAATGAGATTCAATCGAATCTTGGTTAATTGATGTCAGGGACGAGGTTTAGGTTGTCAAACATGGTGACCCGAGGTGTGAGGATAGGCTGAAGGCCATCCTGCGATGGTGGAGATGCCGTGAAGTGCGTCGGGTTTCTGGGTTGTAAGGCTCGAAGCTTCTGGCTCCGTGGTTCTCGGCTTGGCGCAACATCAGTCTTCAGGCTGCAGGCCTGGGTGATGTCGGGGGTTCGAAGAACCCTAGGTTCCCAATCACAATTTTGTTTTTTTAATTCATATATAATTCAATTCAAAGCATACTCAATTCAATTATATGCATATGCAAAATAATAATATGTTAATTGAATTCAATTTGATGCATATAGAAATATATTTGATTCAATTCATGGCAAATATCAAATTCACATAATTCAAGAATTATGAATATAATGCATACACAATTTATGTAGAATCTAAAATTCGAAAAATGTAAAGTTGGGTCATGCATTATGGTGAATGTTCATGCTATTAGGGCTGCAAAAATATCAAGATAAAAGCTGTTGTTTTGTAAGAACATGATTGTGTGATGATATGGATGAACTGGTTTGATGCAGAAAGCTTCCACGTCAGATTCCTAGGCGCATCGGTAGGAGCGTGCTGATAACGTGTTGTGGCCTATTTTATCTGACATGGGGAGGGGGCCGACAACACAGAGAGAGAATAGAGAGAGATGTGTTTGTAGGGTTGTGTAGAGGAATGAATGTTATTCCTCCCTACGCAGTGCCTTTATTTATAGTAATAAGGGAGAGAAGAAATCCTTCATCCCCACGGAATACAAGTCCATATAGGAAAGAATAACTAGAATCAAATTTGACCTAGGATTTACACAATCACACTTAAACTAGGAAAGTTTATAACCCTCCCCCTGAAATGTGTAAATACTCAAGGTAGATTCAGCATCATGTAGAAGTTGAGGAAGTTGACTCGTCTGCATTGATTCTGGGAACGCTATTCTTAATAAGGTAGGAACTTGCATAAAGAAGTAAGTCGCACTAAAAAACCCTAAGGCTATAGCAAAAACCCAAGTAGGGACAAAATCCATAGTCTAAAGAAAAATGCATGAGTAATGCAAAGTCAAATGAAAAATCTACGGGACGTCATCAGGGATATGATCAACCCAATGTGGGTGCCTTGTTAAAACCTACTTTGGTAGTAAAAACCCAGTGGCAAAAACACTCCTAATCGTAGGGAAAAAGAGTACATTAAGATCAAGCAAGTATACTTCAGGATACTCCCCTTGAGTTTGACATAATTCCAAAGAGAACTAACAATGTTACAACTCAGAAAGTTTACGCATACGTATTCCTTGAACAAGCTTTTGAAATGTTGCATTCGGTAATGATTTGGGGAAGAGGTCAGCCAAATTGTCTCGTGAACGGATTTGCGTGACTTCAATCTTCTGATGCTTTTGCTATTGATGTGAGAAGAACTTCGGTGCAATGTGCTTGGTGTTGTCTTTTTTGATGTCACCCTTCTTGAGTTGTTTGATTCATGTTGTGTTATCTTCATAGATCATTGTCAGGACATCAGCAATGGGGTAAAGATTGTATAAGCTTCAAATATGGCCCACAACTACTCTCAACCAGAAGCATTCCTAAGTTGCTTCGTGTAAGGCGAGAATTTCAACATGGTTAGACGAAGTGGCAACTAAGGTCTATTTAGTTGATCTTCAAGATATTTCGGTGCCTCCAACGGTAAAAAGACATAACATGTTTGAGAGCGTTCATTGTGTGGGTCAGATAAGTAACCTACATCAACATAACCAACAAGGAGGGAATCAACTCAAGATAAGGGGGTGCAACATCACTTGAGGATCTATAGGGATAGAATAGGCCTAGATCTGTAGTGCCCTTAAGGTAACAAAAGATTAACAGGGAAAGAGATGTCGGGTCAAGTGCATTGAGTTAAGTACAATAAAGCGCCTATCGCACTTAGATAAGGAACTTCGGGTTCCAATATTTGTTGATCATCCTCCTTCGAATGGAAGGGATCTCATTTTGCATCTAGTAATCTAAAGACCATAGGAGTACTTGAAGGCTTCACTTTATCCTTGTTAAAGCAACGCAACATTTTTTGGGTGTAGTTCGATTGATGTACAAAGATTCCATTCGAACAGTGCTCTATCTCGAGACCAAGATAGTATCGAGCATTTCCTAGATCTTTCATCTCAAATTCCGATTTCAGGTGCGCGGCAGTTCTCATGAGCTCTTCAAGAGTTCTGATGAGGTTGAAGTCATCGGCATAAACTGCAACAATCGCAAAACCAGAATGTGACTTCTTAATGAACACTCAAGGGCATACTTTATTGTTCACATATCTCTGACTATTCAAATACTCACTTAGACGGTTATACCACATTCTTCTGGATTACTTCAAATTGCAGAGTGAACGCCTCAATCGAATTAAGAGCGTGTTCCAGGGTTTAGAAATATTCGATCTAGTCAATATAAGTCATTTGGGAACTTTTATATAAATTTATGTATCCGGATCCCTATAGAGATACTTAGTTACTACGTCCATTAGCTACATACTAAGTTTTTCAGAAACTACCAAACTGATAAGGTAGCGACAAGTAATCACATCCATAACGGGTGAATAAGTTTCGTCATAGTCAATCCCGGGGCGTTATGAGAAGCCTTGTGCAACAAGACGAGATTTGTAACGCACAATTTTGTTCTTCTCATTATGCTTCCAAACGAAAACCCACTTGTAGCCAACAAGCTTCACATATGGAGGGGTAGGAGTTATAGGTCCAAACACCCTACGTTTCGTAAGCGAATCGAGTTCAACTTGGATTGCTTGTTTCAAGTTTGACCAATCAGTTCTACATCGATATTCATCAACAGAACATGGTTCAATGTCATCGCTCAACATGATCTCAGTAGTTGCTGCATATGCTAATGCATCATCGATGATCATCTCATTTCTACACCAAACATCATCCAAGCTAGCATAATGGACCAAAATCTCTTAATTCTCAGGAGATGGATTTGTGTCTTCAAGGATGCTTTCTTAATCTAGAATTTCCTCATGAGTTGGATAGAATGAGTAGGCGACATGTGGATTCACGGTGGGCTCAACAGCTTGTGCTGTGTGTTTCCTTTTCTAGGGGTGTGAATCCTTTGAACCAAGAGGTGCTTTTGTGTTGAGGTAGAGGATTGGCTAGTCGCTAATGTACATGGATTAGCCAAAATGGCGTCTCGGGCCTCCAGGATGGAAGTTTGTCTTACATTTGGTACATCCATCTTTGCAGGCACATTCGCAACTGGAATACGTGATCTTGTCACTCGCGCTAGATCCGTGAAAGCATATGGCATGCTCTGAGCTATGCTTTGAAGATCTAATATGTGCTGCACTTTAGTTTCAAACTGAGCGGTACGGGGATCTAAATGAGACAAAGTGAGAGTTGTCCACGATAATTTGTGTCGTTCTTTAGGAATAATGACATTCTTATGTTCCCCTAACAACAAGAATACTGTTTCATAGAAGTGACAATCCACGAAACGAGTAGTAAAAAGATCGCATGTAACAGGTTCTAAGTAACGAATAATTGAAGGAGAATCATATCCGACATAGATTCCCATCTTTTGCTGAGGCTCTATTTTTGTGCGTAAGGCCAGCAAAATCGGCACATAGACTGCACAACCAAAAATGCGCAGATGCGATATGTCAGGTTCTTATTCGGTAACCAACTGAAGAACGCTATATGGTTGGGTTGCAACAGGCCTCAAGCGGACCAACATGTTACGTGCAATATTGCATGGCCCAAGCAGCTATCAAAAGCTTGGTCTGTATGACCAACGATCAAGCAACCATTTGCAAGTGCTTAATGAATGCCTTTGCCAGGTTATTCTGGGTATGAACATGGGGTACTGGATGTCAACTTCAACCCCAATCGACATGTAATAGTCATCAAAAGTTTTAGATGTGGATTAAGCTTGATAACTTGATCCAACAGTTTGGAGAATGCAATGTTCCTTGTGGACAACAAGCATACGTGTGACCAACGTGTGGAAGCGTCAACCAATACCATAAAATATCTAAATGGTCTGCAGGAAGGGTGAATCGATCCACAAATGTCCCCCTGAATCCTCTGTAGAAAAGTAGGAGGATTCGAACGAATTTTGTCATAAGAAGACTTAATAATAAACGTTCCCATAGAGCAGGTTCAACATGCGATTCCTTGAATCGAACCTAAACTTCGGGTTAGTGGATGCCTGTGTAAAGATTTGAGTATACGTCGCATCGTTGTTCGTCTAGGGTGTCCCAAACGATCATGCCAAAATGTAATTTCGTGCGTGGTCCCAAAGCGTAAAGTTATAGTATACAGACCACTTGGGATACACTCCATCTTCTCTTTAAATTAAATTAAATAAATAAATAAAGGCTCTAAAACTTGAGGTGCCCAACTCACTCACTTCCTTACTCTCCTCTCTCTCATCTTTGGTTTTCTTTGTGCTATCTGTTTCCTCTATTCTAGC
>JAOTRO020170706.1:0-12375 GCA_028566515.2 Pyracantha coccinea | reverse complement strand
TTGGTTGTACTCATTATTGATATAGTGAAAGATTGTTGTTGCTGTCCCGTGGACGTAGGCACATATTGCTGAACCACATAATTCTTGGTGTTATTTATCTTGGTTATTTGTTTGTCGATTTCCAGAGTTATTTTTTTGTTTTTCCCATTCTTAAACGCGATATTCTCAACAGATATAATAAAAAATTGATCATATTACCTGAGCTTAACTGGTATGCATCATAGTGGTTGTTAACCTGGTAAATTTGTTCATTTTTCTCCTTTAGCATGCCATTGAAGCATTGTAGATGTGATTCAATCTGCTATGTTCCAAAATGTAATTCTTTTGTACTTTTTTCCATTAACAGTTTATTGCTTCAGGTATTTGATCGGAGGACAAAGAGACTTGTGGAAGAACTGATAGATGAAAAGATTGTTTTGTCTATGAGAGCTATTTACCAGTCAAAACTAGGGCTTGGCCTTTTGGATACAGGTCTGTATTAATTCGAAAATGTAAATACATGTTGTATCTAATGAAGATGCAGATGATGTTTTGTGATTCACGAACACCTTCCTCTTATCTCAATTGACATCTTGTATTACTCAATAAATTGCTTAGGACCATTGACCTTATTTACCTTCCATCTTTTCTATCAACAATGTCACCTTCCTTATCCTCTAATAAGTGCAATTTGTTTTTTAATTACTTTTGATTTAACTTCAATAATCTGATATTAACAACTATAGTTTCAGTTTGCTCATGGTCTTTACCCATGGCCGTGGGGACAGGTTGGTTGTAACTTGTTGCTACGAACTCTATCATCAAATCTACCCACACTAAATCTACTTTCAGAGGAGACTTGTGGCTTTGAACTGACCGTCAATTGCCTATCCAAATAATAATAGTTCCTAACTTTTAGAGTTCTTTTGCTAGCTAGAAGCAGGTTTTAGTTTCTCTGAATTCTTTGGTCGCTTTTTATTAACCTCTTTTTTATTAATATGGTTCACCAATTTAATGCAGGGGCAAAGGAGCTCCTGCAGAGCATCTCCGAAAAGCAAGGGAGGAAAATGAGCTCAGTTGAATCTGCTAAAGATATACCAAAATTCGTTGAGTTTTTTAAGGCATGACACTTTTGTTTGAATAATATTTTTATTAATCTGTTATGAACTTTTTTGAATATGCTGCAATACATGGAAAAGACTGGGTTATGTGTGCGATGCAGTAGCTACAACATTCTCATCTCTGGAAACCCAAAATTAAGCTCTCTATTTGACCAGATGTTCTTTCCTTTTGAACTATTTTTTATCAGTAATGCTCAAGTTCGAATATTGGTACATTCACGCTAAGCTGAAGTGACATCCATTTGATGAAGTGTAACTATTTTGTAGGATCAAATCAATTTGGCTGATGTTAAGCACCCTCTGGAACATTTTAAGGTAGGCTGGGGCTTTGGAGTCGGATGAAATTCATCATGTTTACTTATGGTATTAAAACAGTTCATTCTTGTTTGGCTAATTGATGCATTCTTCACTTTGATTTAATATGTTTGACCAAATGTATCAAGGGGTGTTCATGTTTTTCCTCTAAGCTGAAGTTGCATAAAGATGCGTTAGCAGCCCTAACACAAGGCAACAGGATGCCTACATGAATAACTCGTACATATTAGTTGATTTGCAATCTCTTTTTCGTTACTATTTCATACTTTATAAATTACCTTATGTTTTATTTCTGCATATTCAGTTCCCCACATGCATGTGCTTTGCTACCTTTATATGTGCGGAGTCAGTGAAAAAATAATGTACCCTTTTTCGAGTCTACTTTAGTGTTCCCAGTTCCCCATGAATGGCCTTTCTTCAACCCCCCCCCCCCAAGTTTCGCCAGTTGGCATGCAGGTAAATGCTGGTCTGTTGGGTGTCCTCCATTGTTAGTATAAATCCTGGACTCAAAAGCTAAAGTTTTTGTATTTTGTAATTTTTATGTATTTTCTTTTCTCTTTAACACATTGCCTGTTGGATCTAGTTTAGTTTCTTTTGCTTGTGAAATATTCTTGCTTTTGCTGGAACGTTTGATATTTGACATTTTCCTTTACATTATCAAGATGATAAACATCACTAATTTCTGAATTTTTGCATGTAGACATTTAACGAATTTTTTGTGAGAGAGTTAAAGTCTGGAGCAAGACCAATTGCCTGTATGGATCGAGATGATGTTGCCGTATGTGCTGCAGATAGCCGTCTTATGGCATTTAAATCTGTTGATGAAAGCCTGAGATTTTGGATTAAGGTTATTGTTATCATTTTTACTTGAATTCTTGTTGATGACTTCATTATTTTCTCAAGATTTTTTGGTGCTTGTCTCTTCTTAGTTCCGGGAATTGAATTGCATAATTAATTAATTTGAAAGCACGAAAGATGGAAGTTAAATGATAAATGTGAACACTTATTCAACTCGACCCTTACTACCTTCTCAGAGACATAAGATTATAAGGAGCTTGTCTAGAAATATTAATATACCAATGCATATTATGCAATAAAGATATAGATTCTAATCATATATCTTTGTTCTGCCCCTTCGCCTTAATTGGTTAAAATAATGATTATTCATGTATTCATACTGTTAGAGTACCCAAGTATTGAGTGTTTGAGTACCCAAGATGTTACTGTATCATGCAGTGAAACCATCACCTCAAGTTGTTCAAATTGATTGATGTGTTTTGTCCAGTCTGGTCATTGAGTATTTGAGTACCCAAGTATTGAACTCGTAATGAAAGCATCAATTTGTGGGAGCACAAATCTTACATAGGTTAGAATTCTGATCTAACTTCTGAAAATAGCTTACATTAACTAATCTTGAAGGTTACAACGATTCTGGTGTAGCCTCTGTATTGACATCTCTTCAGAAAGCAAGAAAGTTTGAGAGGCTAGGTCTTTGGAATTACGATTGCATGCCTTTACTTTATGTGAAAACGATAATTATATTCCCCTTAGAGTATTCCAGAAGATTGGAATCCTTTAGGAAGGAAATGCTAATGGAAGTCGAATTGTTTGTAAAGATTTGTAGATATTATTTTGTTTTATTTGGGGACGAGTCAACTTTATTGCTAACAAATAATAGAACTACAAAGAGCATGGCAAATGTGTTAAAATTCATAGGTCTGTTGGGTAATATTTCTTTTATATTTGGAGCTGTAATCCACTTCTTATGCTTCTTAATATTGTTCTTTTTTTATTTCTGATTCTATTTTCTTGGTTTTTTTTAAAATATTTTTAGGGTCGAAAATTTTCAATTCCTGGGCTTTTGGGGAAGGATCAATGTTCCAGTGGTTTTATTGGTGGATCATTGGTAATATTTCGTTTGGCACCGCAGGTATTTGTTATAATGTGCTTTGATTACCTTGTACTAAGAAGTTGAACTTTGCATTATCTGATTTATATTTTGATATTAATCATCTCTTATGGTTTCAGGATTATCATCGCTTCCATTTTCCTGTTTCTGGAACTATTCAGAAGATTGTAAATATACCTGGATGCTTATATACAGTATGTGATTGTAGATGATAGATATGACATGTTGGAAATCCTTGATTCGTCTTTTCTACAGATTTCCTTTTTCCTTTTCCCTTTAGTTTTTCCTTTTTCCTTTTTCAGGTTAACCCCATAGCTGTCAATAGCAAGTATTGTAATGTATTCACCGAGAATAAGCGAGTAGTATCAATTATATCAACTGCAGAATTTGGAAAGGTTTGTTTCTACAATCATTTATATTTCCAAAACGTCAATCTCATTTCTGTTCACATAAAGTGTTCTCTTGGACATTAAGTAGTGATTCATGCTCAGTCTATTCTGCTTATAAAAATGAGTTATATTGGTGCCTTAGGATGAAAAATTTGACCGAAACTTTGAATATCAGTCAATATTTTTCGGTTTTTCGGCAGTGATGACACAAACATAGATGGAAGGTGCACGCCATGTTTAGAAAGTAGTTTACAGAAAAAAAAAAAGAAGGAAAACAAGGGACGATGCAAAACAACCACCTTCATGTGAATCAACTGGAGAGAGCAATTTTTGGACTATAGGTCCAGAGGGACAATTTTTAATTTACTCGGCAAAAATTTGCCCATAAAATGTGGCTTGGGTTGGACTATATATAGCTTAATTAAAATGTGGATCCACAAAAGTGTTGGCCTTAATGAAGGTGCGAGTCCATCAAATTGTTAGCTTACAAATATTGCTTAAAGTAGATTAAGCTTAAATAAGTATTATCAAAGATAGCATTTAATTCCAAAAATTGCTTGCACAATGATAGTTAAGATTCAATGCCATATTGTATCTTTGGGATTCCATTTTAAAGATTTTTACATGTTTAATTGATGGATTGTGAATTTGGTTTAGCATTTTCTAAAGGGTTCGTTCAAGATTTTCATCTTTTAAGCTTTTCTGTCGCTTGAATTTTTTCCTTACTACCAATACTTTCTGTAAAATCTGACTACGAATTCTTTCACTGACATTGACATTCTCAACCTCTAGGTAACATCTGCTAAAAATATCTGACTACCTAGTGTTGCAATGCTGTTTGAATTCTAGAAAATTAGAAGCATTCAAACTTGTTTCTTCAATGGCCAATTTCACTTGGAAATTGCGCTGTGCTATTATAATTTAAAATATTTATTTCCCGTCACAGCGAAGTGTGTTCATTTGTACTGGACAAAATCAGCGCTTTTTCGCTTTCCTGATTAAGAAGAGATGTATTTTTCTTGAGTATTACTATTAGTGACTAAGTAATATTAACGGTCTTATCTTTTTGCATTACAAAATGGATGTTTTATAAGTTTTCTGTACTTACTATTGGAGTGCCAATAGCAGTAGTGTAATTGTTTTGATCATTTTTTTTTCCTGCAGGTGGCTTTTGTTGCAATTGGTGCGACCATGGTTGGCAGCGTTACCTTTTCAAAGAAGGAGGGGGACCATATTAAAAAAGGAGAAGAGGTTAAGATTCAAATTTTAAATTATTTTTCTTTTGCTTTAGACTTAGGAGTAGATGTTAACTATAGTCCTTGAAAACTTACCTGATTCTTCCGTCACAGCCTGTTAGTTTTTCTGTAATTTCAAGGGTTCAAAAATGTCTACTTGCTTCATATATACTTGCCCAGCGTATCACCATCCGCTTTCCTTCTCCTATTTCCCCAAAATTGGAGATTAACTTCAATTTGAGATGAAAAAGTGGTTTACAACTTCAAACGGGATAAGAAAATGAGAGGTGAGAGGTTGGAGAATTTATATAACATGAGTGGATATTTGTAACCCTAAGTTTTGACCCAAAATAAAAACACTCACAGAAGGACCAAAGTGACAACCAAATGTTGGATGACTATGCAAGGAACTTGTAGTGGTTCAGAGCGTTTACCTCTGCACTCAAGGTCCCTATGTTCAAATCGCCAATGAAAATAAAAACCGTTGGGTGACTCCATGGAATTCAAAAATGTTGGACCAATGTTAGAATCGGGTAATGGTTGAGAGAATATAGCTACCGTTTACTCTATTTTATACATGTACATGACTGTACTTCACACATACTACTGTACACAGAGATAATGTGCTGATGTACACTGTCTTTGTTTCTTATTGACATTTATGTTCATTCAATTTGCAGTTTGGCTATTTCTCATTTGGTGGAAGCACTGTAATTTGCGTTTTCGAAAAGGTTGGTATAATGATTGAAAAGGTGTTGGATGCGGATATAAACATTGTCGCATCACTATTCTTCTCCTGTTTTGGCCTATTATCAGATAATTGACATGCCTAGCTTTTCTTCTTGTTTCGGTTGCTTTTGAGTCTTTGACACAGATGGGGAGTAGTTTTGGGATTGTGCGAAGAGTTGAGAGAAATTGATTTTGGTTTTTAAATTTTTTTTGGGTAGATGTGTTAGGTAGGTATACGGGTGAGATGGGTATTTCCTAGTGCGGAAGAGAATCTCTCATAATCTAAAATTTAGGTCGTAAATCGTCGTAAGTTTGCTGTTTATGCTTTATGGTGTCATGCAAGCGTATATCGGTCTTTAACTGCTAGAAATGATTATTTCCATCTGGCATATATTGTGGGATGTTAACTATATGCAGGATGCCATTGAGATAGACGAGGACCTCCTATCAAACAGTGCGAGATCACTGGAGACGTTGGTTTCGGTTGGGATGAAGTTAGGCGTGTCCAAGAAACAAGCCAAGACTGGGTTGCCGAACTTGGAAAAATGTGTGTTGCAAGATTGAGAGGGCCAATTCTTGTATGCTATGTTTCCATATTCATGGTGCTGGACTAGGATTTCAGCGTACTCGACCGGTATTTGTAGTCTTGCAATAAGGATGGTTTAAAGGAACTGGTGGATGTGAATTCGATTCATGTTAATAAAGCTGTGTATCTTATCAATTCGACTTGCTTATTTTTGTGAATACAAATTGATGCTCAACGAAAATGAAAGCATATGAATGCAAGTTGTAAACCATTGCGAGGGTAACTAAACCAAACAGTAGTTAATCACTTGTATCAACCGAGGCATTCTCGTCTGATTGTCGATTAAACTAAAACATGCTCCACTCACTGTGAACCTTGTGTGATCCAGTGCAATATAATTTACACGTGCATATAACAACAAAGTCTTATCTTATTAATTCCGGATGCGCCCGCACAAACGCATAAATTTCAGCAAGAATATGGAATAGCTACTGCTTTTAGAGGATACTTTCTATGGACAGTCGCACCCGTGGATTCGGTCATGTCTAGGTCCTCCCCTCTTGCACCACCAGGCAATGCCCAGTCAAACTTGTGGACTAAATTTGCCAAAGCAATCTCTTTAACAGCCACAGCAAACTGAATTCCGGGACAACCCCGTCTGCCAGCCCCAAACGGAATTAATTCGAAGTCTTTCCCTTTATAATCTATGTCACTACTCAAAAACCTTTCTGGCTCGAACTCCTCTGGGTTGTTGTATGACTTGGGATCTCTTCCAATCTGCCAAGCATTCACTATAACTTGTGTGTTGGCCTTAATGTCGTAACCGTTGATTTTGACATCTTGGGTTGACATCCTGGGCAACAGTAGCGGAAATGGAGGATGTAAGCGAAGAGACTCCTTAATCACTGCCTTCAAGTATTGCATTCCGACTAAATCATCCTCCGTTATGTCTGTTCTGTTGCCCACTATTCCCCGTACCTCCTTCTGCAATTTTTTCATTACTCTGGGATGCCTTAAAAGCTCAGACATTGTCCACTCTAGGGCTGTAGATGTCGTATCAGTGCCAGCCGAAAACATATCCTGCAAGAGTATTCGTTGAACTATAAAATCAAGTTTTAATGCTTTATGTCACACATACAGCAGTAAAAGAGAACGGTCATTACCAAGGTGATAGCTTTGATGCAAACTCGATCGAGAGGAATAGGAAGCACGTTTTCTTTCTGAAGGGAAAGCAAAACGTCAACAAGATCCTTTTCGTCGTCGTGCTTGACATGATAATCGCTATCCATATGCTTTTGAACAACTGTCTCTAAGAAGTTATCATATCGTTTAGCGAGATCGTCTTGCTTAGCATCCAAACCAATGAGACGTGAGCACCAAGAAAGCCATGGGATGTAGTCACCAATATTGATGCGTGACATTATCTCCGTCAACTCCACGGTAAGCCCCTTAAACATCTTCCCATCTTCGTCACCATCGCTGTACTTGGTCCCAAGTGTAATTCTAGAGATAACATCATTAGTAAGCGTCAGAAAGATTTCGCTTAAATTAAAAACTGACGATGTAGTTGACGTCGATTGCTTCATGATGTTTTTGATCATGGAGTTGGCTTCCTCTTCTCTCACAGTGCGAAAAGAGCGAACCTTTTTGCTGCTCAGAAGATTTAACACACATATGGCTTTGACCTGCCTCCAATACTCGCCATATGGCGCCGATGCCACGTCTTTGAAGTCGTAGAGAAATTTCTTAAAGAAGGTGATCTTGGGTCTGTTGGAGAATGCGATGTCATGGGTCTTCATGACCTCGGATGCAGCCTCAGCCGACGAGACCACCAGGACTGGCATGCTTCCGAAATGGAGCATCATGAGAGGCCCGTGGCGTTGAGCTAAAGCTCCAAGTGAGCGATGAGGGTACAACCCTAGCTGGTGAAGGTTCCCGATGACAGGCAGCTTTCGCGGAGAAGGTGGCGATGAGTTTGGGGTGGAGGTGAAGATCCATTTGTATATGAGGATGAGGAAAATGGCCACTAGTAAGAAATATTTGAAGGAAAATGGTTGCAGGAAGCAGGATAGGGTTTCAGTTATTATTTTCATCAGCTCCACCATTTTCTCTTCTGTTAATCCCTTCTCCGTCTTCCCTAACCTACAGACAATATATATAAGATCGATCGGGCTCCGGCCTTCGACGAAAGAGGTTGGACAGCACTTATCAAAGGAAAAAGAATAAAGTAACAAAATAATAATAATCTGTAGGCTTTTTTTATTAGCACCCACGTAATGTTGAATGCATCCCACATTAAAATTTAATATTAATTGGCTTATGTAACCTACTATGCAATGACAATTTCGACCTTACGAGGTTTAAAGAAAATAAGAAATTTCTAAATACACTCCAAATTACTTTTAACATATTATTTATCTTCTTTAACTATCAAAACCCCTCTCACTCTCCACTCCATTGTTGAATAAAATTCTAACTATTAAAACTATAAACACGTTGATTGATAAAAAAATTTAACGAATGGAACACGATATCAATATTTCAGAAACTTCACATGAGGTAAAATTTCATATTTGTTATTGTTTTAGTTATTCAACGACATTGGTAATTATTTAAGCCTGCTTTTGCTTTTCATACTACCCAAGGCCAACCCAACAACGCCTTTTCCGTTCTTATTCATCTTTTGGGGTTTACTTTTGATTTGTTAGGTTCCTTCCAATTGCCATTTTTAGCAGAAATTCTCTTATTTGTTAGCAAAAGGCTTAAGAGACAGAGAAAATGAGATTGGTTGTGATGACCCAATGAAATTCAAGCTCAACATACCGGATTGTAGACTTCTCTTTTTAGAGAATGTTAGGGTTTTAGTCCTAAGTCAATTTAATTTATTAAAATTGAAAATGAGTATTATAAGATTTGAAGAATGTGGGGTGAATTTTTACCAAAAATAAGAATGTGGGGTGAATAGAAAATGTGTGGTGTATGTAGAAAATATTAGGTGTATGAGAATGTGTAAGGGTATTATGAGAAAGTATGTGAGGGTGTATTAAGATAATTTTTAATTGAAAAAGCAAATGTGAGCTGTATTAAGTACATGAAGTTTAATCAACAATACGTAGAATGTTAATAAAATAAGCTTTTTTTTTTCTTTCTCCAATTAATTTTCTTCAACTGGGACCCAAATAAGACTTTGATTGAGAAGTTTGGAAATCCACGTGTATGTAAGTCCAGCAGATATGTTGACATTTAACACTGATTACCCCACAAGACACACAACTAAACAAATAGTTAATGGGAATGTGCCTGGCAAAATTTTCACCTAGTTCAAATCATATTTGGGATAATTAGGAATTGGACTAATGAAGGAGCTTCCGTCAGGGGCATAGGCTGGAAAAAAAAAATTAGTTTTGCACGTGGGCTTGTTTCTTACCTGTGAGGCTTTATTTTTTGTCATTTTTCATTAAATTTCAGGCTATTTACATTAAATAAATTTAGTAGATGATTTTTTTATTAAAATGAATTTAGTCCAAACCCTTTTCATTAAAACCCCATAATAATTATTCTTATTTTAAATTGGGCTCATGCAAACGTTCCATCTCAAGTTGGTGCATAGATATTGCTAATACTCAACTTGTTAAGTTAGTATTGGAATAACTTACTTGATGCAGCCTTAGTCAAGATATCTATTGGTTGATCTTCAATCTTCACAAATAGAAATTGACTAATATGTCCCTTCCACTTCTTCTTGATAAATGCCTATCCATTTCAACAGGTTTGTGCGATCACGTTAAACTAAATTGTAAGATATGTGAATTGTAGCCTATTATCGGAAAACAAGTTCATAACACAGACCTCAGATATATCCATCTCTTCTCAAATCTGCATCAGTATATCCATCTATTCTCAAATGATCATTCTTATAAAACAAAATCTCTTTCATAGCGCAGACCTAAGATATCCACGTATCTGAATAACTGCTTCATATGATCTTCACTAAATAAATCCTTTCAACTAATACATAATGTCCATAAACTGGTTTACAACACATACTGCATATGCGATATCAGCTCTGGTGTGCGTGACAGATTCTTTCAACTAACCTTTGATAATGGTCTTTGTTTGATGCAACCTAATATGGACATTCTCCAAGGTGATGATTTTGAACAATAAGTGTATATGGCGGTTTACAGTCTAGTAGGGCGATTTCAGCGGATAAGTCTAAAACACACTTTCGTTATGAAAGAAATGTGTCTTGTTCTGAACTAGCAACTTTGATTCTCAAAAAATATTTCAATTACCAATATCCTTTATCTCAAATTCGACAGCTAGATACTTTTTTAGTCTTGGAATCTTTTGTTGATCATGATCTTTAGTTACAGTCATATCCTTAGCATAAATTATGAGAGCAGTTACCTTACCCTAATGATGCTTCAGGAAAAGACAATGATCCGAATTGGTATGCTTGAAACCATATTTCTTCATAGCTGCATATAATTTTCCAAACCAAGCTCTAGGTGACCGCTTTAACCCATACACGATCTTATTCAATTTACACATCTTTGAATTATTAGACACAACATATCTTGAAGGTACATTCATATAAACATCTTCTTTCAGATTTATATGAAGAAAAGCACAATTCATATCAAACTGCTGTAAAGGCCAATAATAGCAAAAGATAAGAAAACACGAGCTCATTGATATTTGCCACATGAGCAAATGTCTTAGTTAATTAATTCCATAAGTTTGAGTGTAGGCCTTTTCAACTAATCTTGCCTTATATCTCTCCACCGTACCATCTACCTTGTGTTTCATAGTAAACATCCATTTGCAACCAACTACTTTTTACCTCTATGTAATGGAACCAAGTTCCAATCCTGATTTTTCATAATGCCTCAATCTCTTCCATCATTGTCTCTCTCTTTTTCACGGCCTTTCCCCATTTGGGATCAAACTAGATTTTCTCTACATTACTTGGAATATGAATGGTAGAAAGCTGATGGACAAGCACCTTTCTTGAAGGTGAATGTCAAGAACCTTGAAAACACAACCAAGAAAAGGCAATCAATCATCTTTGCACGATTGCGCGAAAATAATGATTTTCCTTCGTCACCATCTTCATGAAGGCTTGAATCTGAGTACCTTGGAGTGAAGGATCTTGCTGTTCTTTGGAATAATTTTGGAAGAAAGATCTCTATGAAGGAAAGCATAATTTGTATCAAACTGTCATAAAGACCAATTCAAATTACCAGCCAGAGATAAGAAAAGTCCTAAGGATTTTGAGAGTATCTACAAAGGTTATCCCCTATTTATATTGAAGCCTTGTGAGGAGCAAAAAGGAATCATTTTCCCACCAAGACTTGGATCCCTACCTTGCAAAGAAAAGTACAAATCAAAAGGGAACTGCATCTCCTTTTGTTTCCTAATTAAACACAAGTAGATGTGCGGGCATTTGTGTAGCTTCAATTAATCAAGTCTAATAGGTGAACGATACGTGGATTATCAGCTCAATATGATGAATTTGCCCTTGACATCTTGAATAGATCACACATGATACTCTAGTGGTTAAGCATCGCCTACCCTATAGGTCTTGGGCCTTCAGAATCTCCCTTGGCTATCCCTCGGTCTGGTCGGCCCATCTGCCAAATACCGCGCCTACCACTAGAAACCTGATCAAATGGTCTGCTCAGTACGGTATGCACCATCCTAGCAAATGTCTACTTAGCATGATTTGGAAGCCTATTGTCAGACCGCATATGAGAGGTCTCTCTTATAAATAGACAAGTCAATCAAGGAGATCGGTAGTTGTTACTTAGGTCATCTCCAACCGAAAGGTCCAGAGGGCCGAAAATAGCCCGAAAACCATCTCCAACCGAGGGCTACTAAATCTGAATGGGCCCCACGAAATCGGAAAGGGCCAAAGGGCTAGAGGGTTGGCCACTTCCAGCCAGCCAGCCAGCCTCGGGCTGGCCAAATTTTTTTTAAAGTGTCGGTATTATTGTCGGTTATAATCGACAGGAATTCTTTGAATTTTTTTTTTTACAGTTTTATTATTATTTTTTATTTACAAAATTTTTCCTATAACTTCTATTTTTCATATTTTTTTTAAATTCTATTTTTTTTCCTATAACTTTTATTTTACAAAATTTGTTTCATATTTTTTTTAAATTCCATT
>JAOTRO020170638.1:0-12382 GCA_028566515.2 Pyracantha coccinea | reverse complement strand
TGTAGAGCCTTTGAGCTGTGGCAGGTCTCGACAGGTTGGCCAGGGAATGGGGGGAAAAGGACGAGGAGATCCATGGTTGATGTCCTCTACGGGATCAGGCAAGCTGGTCGGAGAGGCGGTTGACAGCATCACTATCATTTGAGTGTCGGACGGGACGCATGGAATCGGTGTCCTTGATATATGTTGGTTTCATGACGAGACGTCTACGTGAGTGTCATCGGCTCTAATTATACCTCTAGCTTCTAGCACACAATAAATGGCCAACTTGAACCAATCAACGTCTTCCCCAAAGCGCGGAATTTGGTAGCTTCAGAGCCGCTGCAGAGACTTCCGCGGCCGATTGGCTCGTACACTCACCAGCGAGCAAAACTCGTTGGCTTGAAATCGCCTAACAGCTTTCCAGATTTCGGGCGGTCGATGTCTGCAAGAAAAACCGTGTACGATTGTGCCGCGTTCAATGACTGTTCCCGGCTTTCTCTTTTGTTCAGATTTTCAGACACCGCAGACCGCAATGCTTGGTTCATGGAAGAAGCGTCTGTCCTTCGACAACTGTCTTTCTCTCTCTGGCTCAGTATCTGTGTCGCCTGTGCGCTGACCTCGGCTAGAAATTGATCTGGGGCTTCGCCATCGCCAGTGTGCAGTAGTACGGCGCCAAGCTGCTCCCGAGACAGCTCCTTCGCGCCGCCTATCCGAAACGTCGTGGCTTGGGAACGTGTATAGTCGACGCGCTCCACTGTACCATCCTCGGGCACAATATGCAAGGTATAGTTTGATGTCGATGTCGGTTGTAAGATAAGAACAACAGAGGGGTATCTGGGCCCACTGCTTCCCGTGAGGAGATCGGTAAATCGGGAAAGCATACCAAGAAACTTGACGCTACTGTCAGGGACAAAATAGACAGCTCATGTACGGTGGAGAAGCTGACTGTAATCCAATGGTGCAGAAAGTATCGAAGGTCTGGTCGTGGGAGACGGAGTGTGTCTGATAGCATCATAAGATACAGTACCGTACTGGCACGTGAGAGCTGTTGCTGAATGTATGTCAGCCAGAACGTCAATTCACAATCGCGTCTGGTAGAGAAGGCTTGACCACAAAACAGTTAGAGTACTAAGCACGGGCAAGAAAAGCAACGCTGATATGTACAAAGAGCCTTATGACAATGCTTCAGGATCCCCAAACACCTCCTATGATCTCCGGATTAGCGAGTTGAAACCCTTAAACGGGAGTGCGTGCAGTTGAGCTTGTGAGATACTGTAGACGTATGGGAGACGCCGCTCTGTTTGGTCGCGTACTGCAGAACTTCAACTGTGCCACCTCAACGGATGCAAATTGCCGCTGGGCTGCACATCGTCTACCTGAGGGACAGTCCGCGGATCTACATTCGCACATCCACATAGAAACACAAGTGAAGATCTCCGATGTCCAATTCCCAGATGCCTGTAGATGTAGGTGGAGGCGTGCTGGTTTTCGTGCAATAGATGTAGGACCAACGTATCGTGGGGAACAAACTTTGAGATGCGGTTCAGTGTTGAAGAGAGCACGGTTACCAAGGGCCAGTAGCTCTTCTGTGACCCTACAGTTCACTACTGGGCAGTAAGCATCACTGTCAGGATAGTATGACCTTGGCTGGCGAAAGCGACGATAATGGCACATCTTGGTAGGGCAGTATCATGTTCTAAATGGTGTATGAAACGTCGTTCGAGAATAGAGCTTGCACGGGAGACAAAGAGCAGACTCCTAACAAGATTCTTGACGATGAATGAAATGTGCATGATACTGTGTTGCCCTCAGGATGGGCATGCACTCTTTGGACGGGTGATACATTGTATGTCAAGCCCGTGCCCATCTTGCAAGCACGGCGAACACACTGCCCTCACAGCCCGAGCCAGTGACGATACGTATCGAGGTTCGGCAGACACAACTTTTTCCCGCAAACCTCGAAGACTTTGATGGCTTCATCCCACGCATCCAGCTGCATGGACTCGGAGAATAGTGAGCCATCTGCGACCACACTTTGCGCTGCTTGCGTGAAGCGACGTACTCGCTCCTTGCCTCGTAGCAACCCAACGTTGATGTTCAGGCTGAGATCCCCATACACCAGCACCGCGGACTCGAACGCGGATTTGTGCCGAATCATATTCTCCAACATGGATCGGACGAGATAATCGTGAAAGATGGATTCGTCCATCAAGCGTGCGGAATGTTCGACACTCAAGGAACTACTAGCATTGAGAGCTGCAATGACGGCGGCTGTATTGCGGCTGATTCGACGTTGTTGTCTTCCGATCTTCGTTGCGAAAACAAGATTCATCAACCCGTTGGGCTGAAGTCTGTTGATGGTGCTGTTCACTGCCACTATGTCTGCTGTGACGATGTTCATGTGCTTAAGGATAACATACAGATCGCTCATAGATGCATTGGAGGAAGACACTAGACGTACTGATGACAGACAACAGAGCACGATCAACGCGTATGTTGATCTGGAACGACGCATGGTAAGTGTCCAGTTACAGGTTTTCGAGATGGAGAGGAAGGAGGAGAAAAAAGAAACCTCTAACCTACTCATATACTCGTACCTGATCTGCAAGGCGGTTGTTCGTTCGCCCTCTTGTACAACCCAGATTTCAGTAGATCGCTACTCATTCCACTTACATATTTCATTCCGGCGAGATGGTCTTCACGTGCTTCGAACCCCATCACTCTTAAGGAACAGATAGCTTACCAGTGCTATGTCGACGCTAGATGCTGATAGCCTACCGGCGTCAAGTCATACCTCACGAACACGGCAATGTGATGTCCAAGATTGTGATTCATGATAACATTGAGTATGTACGGTATTTGATACATTGACCTGATTTTGAATCATGAAGAGCTATGCCTTTGCGGCACAGACTTACCTCACTTCAAGCGGAATGTCAGCGTCAGACACTCCAGCCGCTACCACCTCGACCATCTCATCGTTCGCCTCTGCTTTCACCTCGTTGGGGACCAGTAGGCTCTTACTGGTGACTTTTCGAACTAGCTGTGACATGGGAATCGAGGAGAGGAGATCGAATACACTCAAATCACTTCGCATCTCCCGGGCGAGCCAGTTCCGGACTTCGACAGCAAGAAGCGAATCAACACCGTAAGTTGATATTGGCTTCGTCATATCCACATCGTCCAAAGAGATCATCATGGCTTTGGCGAGCTTCTGAATCAGTGCACCTTGGACAATATCGACGGCGTTGGTGAATGTGGAGGCAGCAGCTAGAGTAGCTTTGAAAGTACTGTCGCCTTCTTCGGCACTCAACTTGACACCCAAGGAATCCACACAGCGCAAAAATGCAAATTTTGTATCAGACGTCCAGTAGAAGTCATAATCCTCATCCAGCTTGAATGTTCGAACCATGCCTCCTGTGGCGATACCCAGACTAGCTTGAACTGGCATACGATTATCTCCGTCGGTAAAGCCAGTGATCGATGACTTCAACACCGAGAAAAACTCATCTGGTTGGATAGCGATGGGTCGCATATGCTGCAACAGATTATTGATGGCAACATCATTGCGGTTCTCCTCCATGAATCCGAAGCCAACCATGATACCGAGGTCGAGAACAGTAGCTGGTAGCCCGAGGGCATTCCTGTGCCAGGCTAGAGCGCCTTGAAAAGTGTTCCCAGCCGCATAATTCGACTGGCCACGGGAGCCACTGATACCTGCAATAGAAGACAGCATTATGAAGAAGTCCAGCTCTTTGGGAAGAAGCTCGTGAAGGTTCCACGAACCCGATACCTTTGGCTGTAGTGCCTGTCATTTTAAGTTAGCAAGGTTGTATGGACAAAGAAGAGACCTTCAAATACTTCCCTTAACCCAGCTGTCGAAGCTCATGTTCGAAAAGAAACTGTCTGCGAGCACCATCGCCCCTTGAACGACTCCGCTTACTTGCGGCATTTCCGCCTGCATAGCGGCTAAAGTGATTTTGAGAGCAGTTCGATTGCTGACGTCGCAAGCGTAGACCTTTGCGCAGACACTCATATGCTTGAGCATCTGTAGAGTCTCCTTCGCTGCAGAAGACACTGCGCCCGAACGGGATATGAACGCCAGGTAGCGCGCTCCATTGGAAGCAAACCACTTAGCTTGAGCACGGCCTAAGCCTCCAAGTCCACCAACAAGAAGATAAGTTCTGTCATCCCGAAGCTGTAAAGGATGAAGATCGTTCGGGATAACAGGCACTTCTGCATCGCCATCCTCCATGGATAAAACAAGTTTGCCGGTGTGCTTGCCTTGCTGCATGGTGTGAAAAGCCTTCCAGATTTCCATCAGCATGTCGCGATCCCTGCCACTCATGAGAAATGACAAGGCTATGGACGCACCTTTTCGATATCACTTATACTGTACACTGTAATAGGCTGTACAGGAGTTATGTGTCCTTTGCGGACGAGGTCAAAAACTTTGGCTGTCAGTCGAGCTGTCACCTGATAAGCATGGCGTGTCATATGTTCAATATTTACTGCTGCGAATAGGACGTTGTGAAGAAATGGCATCATTTCAAGGCCCGTGTTGCCGAGGATGTCTCTATTGGAGAAGTCTTGTTAGCCACTTACTACAAATGGTTGTTCTCACGATTTCACTGACTTCTTGCCAACTTCAATGAACCTCCCGAAAGACCGGATGCAGGTCCATGTCTTACGCAGAGCTTCGCCAGCAAGTGAGTTTATCACCACATCCACGCCTTTTCCGTTTGTGGCCCGCATTACGGCGTCGGCGAAGGTGAGATCGCGCGAGTTGAAGATATGATCCTTAGGAATACCGTAGGTATCAACAATCAATTGCTTCTTCTCGAGTGAGCTCACTGTAACAAAGATCTCTGCTCCAATGTGTTTAGCTAGCTGAATTGCCGCCTGTCCAAGTCCGCCTGCGGCGGCGTGGATGAGTACAGTCTCTTCAGCTTGTAGTCGTCCAATCTCAATTAAGCTTTGGTAAGCAGTAACGTAAATCGTAGGTAGAGTTGCAGCATCCTCAAACGACATTTGGCTCGGTAGTTTCTGGAGGAGTGATCCAGGTGTGCGAATTAAATTGCGATAGGCTCCAAGAGTAATGCATGCTACTCGATCGCCAGGCTTCAGGTCTGAGACTTTGGAGCCAGTGCGAGTGACAATACCAGCGGCATCACAGCCAATAGCATTATCGGGCACAATACCCATCGACACCATAATATCCTGTATATGTTCAGTCTTACGTCCCTGATCAGAGATTCAAACATACCATAAAATTCAGCGCAACCGCCTTCACCTCAAACTCAACATAATCCTCAGGTAGTTCACCGTACGCGTCCTGGTCGTCGATGAAATGTAGACTATCAAGTATCCCAGGAGTACCAATGGTAAGGCGTAGTGGACGACCTGCTTGTTTCACCGGCTGCATAATTGGTAACCGTTGTTTATGAAGCATTTGAAGATCGTAGTTCTTATTTTGGTCATCGTACAAGCGTGGAATCATAAATTTGCCGTCGTGGAAAGCTGCTTCGGTCTCGAGAGCTGCGTGGTCCACGCCAAAGAGGCTTTGGAAGAACGACAATATGGACCAGTGAGCGACCTCGCAATCTGACTTGAGCGTTTTCTGCAAGTCGAGGGAGTGTAAACGGAGGCCTTCAATTTCGTTGCGGATCGTGCGGAGGAGGCCGTCAATCTATGCATCATAATGCAATGTCAGTGTCTACCAAGTCCAACAAGGAAGGCTTCATTACCAATCTGAAATTTGGATCACAATGGTTCAAACGATCACCCTTTGTGATCCAGAGGGTTGCCGAAGTTTTGAGTAACAACTCCTGGACCCTCTCAAATTGTACCTCATCCATGTTCAGGAGGAAAGGATTCTCAATTTCGAGCAATGAGATCCACGCTGGTGCTTTGACTAGACCGTCACTTATCGCCGGATCTGGATGTTTTACATCTGCGATGTGATAGCTTTCGCTCTGCACGCCCCAGTCTAGCA
The DNA here is from genome assembly GCA_028566515.2 of Pyracantha coccinea. NCBI lineage: Eukaryota > Viridiplantae > Streptophyta > Magnoliopsida > Rosales > Rosaceae > Pyracantha > Pyracantha coccinea. The sequence continues at coordinate 6,408 of JAOTRO020170638.1, read as the reverse complement.
AAGAATCACGAAGCATGTTGACCAGATGGCGCACTTCCGGGCTTGGTGAACCATTGTCGACAATCATAACTTTGTCGAAAGGGAGATGCAGCTGAGTTTTCTTAGTAGTGGAGAATAAAGACATGAGATGGATCGTTTCTTCTGGAACATCCCATACTGAGTAGTCAAAGTGAAGTCCGTTACGTTTGAAAGCATCAATCCACTGTTGCTCGGTCATGCATGGTCCACCTTGACGTCCATCTTCTGACAACCACCAACCAGGCAACGTCCCGTAAATCATGGTGAGGCGGGCTTTTGGACAGGTGATCTCACCTGCGATCAGATGACCACCAGGTTTCAGGAGCCTCAGCACGTTTTGTAAAGCGTCGTCGATGTTCTTCGTGGCGTGAAGGACATTAGTAGCTATTATGATATCGAACGACTCCGCTTCAAATCCCTGGTCAAGGGGATCCATCTCGATATCGAGGCGCTTGTACGTGACTACGTTAGACCATTGCTTGAGCCTCTTCTCAGCTGGCTCGAAAAAGCCAGACGATATATCCGTGAATAGGTACTTAGAACAACGCGTGGTAGATCCGCTAGGGCCACCCAAAGCCCTTAAAATGGGCTCAGTGCTAGAGCCCGTCCCAGCACCAATCTCCAGTATCTTCATATTAGGCTGCTTATGACCGAACAGGGTAAATAGCTTCTCCCATTGTGCGGCAGTCACCGGGTTTGTATAGAAGTCGAAAAGCATATTGTCTTTCATTAATACAGAAAGCGGAGAAATGTGACCTTCCAGTATGTTGGTAAGTTCACGGCCGATTGCAGTGAGGAGAGTCGCATCAATCGAGGTGAACTCCTTCTCTGCTATGAAAGCTTGTTCCTCATCCTGTGACATAGTCACCCAGTCCGGGCTACCGTATTGCAATGCGAGGGCACCTTCCCTTGCCATTCTATACTGATCCTGTAGCCAATCGACGTATAAACCCAAGTGGGAGGGGAGCATGTCTTTTGCCTCTTGGGACAACAATCCCAACGCTGATTTTCCGAATATAGCAGATAGCTTTTCGCCGTCGACGGTGGTACTCGCATAAACATTCCTATTAGTCTCAAAATCGGCTTCGGACATTTGAATGAGTTTGCGAGCAACTTGTGGAGTGAGAAGCGCAGGATCAGCTTCCCAGCGCCAATAGCTTTGTAATTTTCGTACTGAAATAGCAGGCTGTTCGGGAACCATGCCACCGAAAAGACCACCAAGCTCAGTACAGCAGAAACCTTCGATCTCTAGTAGTGGTGCTGACCAGGCATGATCAGACATATGAATCGACCCAACAGCGTCGCGGAATCCTCGTTTTGACCCTTTAGCGAACCCGAAGTACTTCGTACCAGCGCCTCTAGGCTGCGTGGCTGATACTCTGATCGAATCGATCGCGGTCGGTACCATAGCTTGCAATCTCTGTTTGGACTGCTCAGTGAAGGCAACAAAAACTGATTGAAAACAAGCGTCGAGTGTACACGGATGTATTAAATGATCGAACTCGAAGTTTGCTGGCATAGCTTCTCCAGTACTGGGTACGGTAATAGTTGTGCAGCCGCATCCAGCAAGACCGCCGCGAATACTGCTCATACCCTGAAAAAGAGGCCCATATTGTAAGCCAACGCCCTCAAGATTAGCGTAGAGTTCGGATGGCTCGATCTCCTTCGTGCTTTGACCGAAAACAGCATGATATTCTTGCGACAGTCGTTCGTTACGAATCCGCTCCTCGTAACCTCCCTCCAATTGACTGGCCTCTTGCTCGTAATGTATCTGAAGCAGGGCAGAGCAATGCTCCAGATAGTCCTCTAAGTTATTGCTGTACAGAGTGCATTCTATCCAAGGTGCATCCTTTGCTCTCAGTCCAAGCTTTCGAGGTTTGAGAGTGGTTATCAGCTCGATTACGTCCGTTTCACCAGCAAAGGTCAGAGCGCGACCGAAGACAACGTCCCGAAGCTCGAAGCTTTTGACTATTTTCTTACTGTCAGCAACCTGTCGGGCTGCTTCGATCACTGCACAGAGGTAGCCGGCAGCTGGAAAAACGATCGATCCTTGCACTTTATGCTCTTTGATCCAAGGTAGTTCACCAATCTTGAGCCTGTGACGCCATTTTGGCTCTGCAGGATTCCAGTCTTCAGCTGGAGATCCGAGAAGGTCTAGGCGAGGTGCATTGGGATGTCTATGCCTCACACTGATTCGATCCTCGTGCCAGTAGCGCATGCTATGGTCCCATGGATAGAGCGGTGTATCAACCAAGACTTGCCGACCCGGTATCTGCGCTTTGTAACTGTTGACTCTATCGATATCCAAACCTGAGCACCCAAGGGTCCAGAGTCTGCTCATCAAAGTAAGTGAAGTCTCAATAGCATCCTTACCTCGGGACAGCATTGACAGTATTGTTCTATTCTCCAGACAGTTCGTAGATGAAAAAATCTGACGAAGCGGACCCTGAAGGGCTCCAGAAGGGCCGATTTCGACGAACGTATCAATGAAACTGGCAGTGTTCTTTCGTAAGCTGGACTTGGAACTCCCACTGGATAAGATGGCCTCGACAGCCTGTGAAAATCTGACTGGAGAAGTCATATTGGAACACCAGTACCCAGCATCCAATTGAGACCCTTCGACAGGAGCGCCTGTTACGGTAGAGTAAAATGTACAGCCTGATCTAATGCTTTGTGGCTTCATATCAATGATTGATTGCTTGTATTCGTCGACAATGTACTCCATGTGGTAAGAATGGTATGCTGTCGTTACTTTCAATCGTCGATTGAAGATATTTCCAGCGTCCAGACGTGCTTCCAAGACTTGAAGTGCCCCGATGTCTCCCGACAGGGTGATATTTCCCGGGCTATTGAAGCAGGCAATGGTGGCTTTGACATCCGGTTCAAGAGCTTGGAGGTGTATTACCATATCTTCTGACGAGATCCCGACTACAGTCATACTTCCACACAAATCTGGACGAAGCACGCTGAGACGCTTCGCCGCACGTCCACGATGAAATGCGATCTTCCAAGCATCTTCGGAGGAGAGTGCACCAGCTGCGTACGCAGCTCCGATCTCACCTGATGAATGGCCAACAACGACAGTAGGATTTATACCCCAATGAGATATCAGGTCGACCAAGGCGACTTGTAGTACTGTGCTCAGAGGCTGGGCCATCTCAGGTTCATTTATCCGAGAACCTTTTTCACATGCTCCAAGTTCCTCCAGCACAGACCACGATGCACCCTCTGCCTTGAGATACGAATCTGCTTGCTGGACAGACGATGCATAGACCTCATACTCCATGAGTTGACGACCCATCTCAAACCATTGAGCTCCCTGTCCAGTAAAGACCAGGCAAAGTCGGATTAGTTTCTTCGAACGCACTGCCACGGCAGTCTCAAGAGCGCGCGATACTTCGTCTCTGGTGGCACCGATAGCAGCATGCCTCCATTGGAATGAAGAGCGACGAGAAGCTAGTGTATAAGCAAGATTTTGTAAGAATGTGAATTGACCCTGCGTCTGAGCCTTCTCGACAATGTAAGCAGAGTAGCTAGAAATCAAGCGGCCAAGAGAGGCTTGATCCCGTGCAGAGAGCACGAATATCTGCTTGCGGTAGTTTGGCATAGCCAGGGACGAAGCCACATGAGATTGTGTAACGATTTTGTGAACAGAGTTTCCCAATACGTTGCTTCCATTGGGCTGTGGCGTGATTGGCAAGCTAGGATCGGTATTCGTGTAGCCGTGCAAGTTTCGCTCTTTCAGATAATGATATGCATCGTCAATTATCGCATGAACCTGAAATACGTCAGTGCCTCTTACTCAATCGGGAAGTGTTGGTCAGATGAACATTACTGCCTCCATATCCAAATGAGTTTATGGAGACCCGCCTTGTGCCAGTCGTAGGCCAAGGACTCAACTCAGTGGGGATCTCCAGGTTCCACTCCTTCAGGCGGAGTCGCGGGTTAGGATTCTCAAAGTTCAGGCTTGGAAAAATATAGCCAGATTCCACGGAAAGAATCGCTTTCATAAGGCCGGCGAGACCAGCACAACCTTCTAAGTGACCGATGTTGGTCTTGATGGAACCCACGTACAAAGGCTGTGCACGGAGTGATGTATCCTGTCCGAAGGTTGCACCGAGAGCCGCAAGCTCAAGAGGATCTCCAGCTGGGGTTCCTGTTCCGTGTGCTATTGTTGGAATGGAGCGTCAGCGATTTCTTGGCAGATCTTGAATAGATTTGACATGCCTTCGAAATACTGAGTTTTGTGGTAAGGAATTCCGGCTTCGCGATACGTTCTTGCGATCAACTTCGCTTGAGCTTCAGAGCTTGGGAGTGTGATTCCAGGTGTACTAGAATCTCCAGTTTAGCAGCTCTACACGGTTGAGGAATGCTCTTGGCGTACCGGCCATCCTGGTTTGAGCCAGTTCCTCGAATAACAGCACGGATTGTGTCACCATCACGAATAGCATCGGTAACGGGCTTAAGAACGATCGTACCAATTCCCTCACCACGAGCATAACCATTGGCTCTAGCATCTATCCCAACGTTAGTCAACACTGACAGAAAATTCTTTGCTTCGCTAACCGGCTTACCGAAGGAGTAGCATTTGCTGTCAGGACTAAGGAAATGTAAAGCGGTTAAAACTCTCATGGTGTCGGGTAGAAGAATGAGACCTGTGCCACCTACTATGCTCATACTTGACTCGCCAGCGCGAATGCTCTGGCAGGCAAGATGTCTTGACCATCAGTCAGTGAAGATTTCAGGGAGGCGCGCTATTGTGGGACATACAACGCAAGTAAAGAGCTAGAGCAAGCCGTGTCGAGCGTGGCTGAAGGTCCCTTCAGATCGTAGAACCAGCTGAGTCTGTTTGACAACATTGCTAGCCCTTGGCCAGTAGCTTGATAAAGAAGTGTGTTGTCGACCTGGCGAGCGCTGACAGCTTCGTAATCGCGAGTGAAACAACCAATATACACCGAAGTCTCTGTTCCGATCATCCTTTGCATCCTTGAGGTGTTCATCAGTCTTGTTCAATCACTCAAATATCCACCTGGAAACACTCACGGGATACCAGCAGACTCAAATGCCTCGTAGGTCAACTCAAGAAGAAGTCGCTGCTGTGGATCCATGGCATTTGCTATCGACGTCAGCTTGTACTTCTCTCTGACGTCTAAAAAGACGATCAAACCTCGTACCTTCAGCTGCAGTCATCGAGAAGAAAGGAGCGTCAAACAGCCCAACATCCTCCTTGAGAAAATATCCGCCCTGCGCGATGATGTTGCCTTGGCGTTCGTGACTGGGATGATGGAACTTGTCGATATCGAAGCGGTCTTTTGGTATCTTGCTCCAGGCAGCGCGGCCGTTCTTGAGCATAGACAGAAATCCATCAGGACTACAAGCTTCACCAGGATATCGGCAAGCCAAACCAACAATGGCAATATCATCTGAACGTGTGTTTTCCATGGCTGTTGTGTATAAATCAGTAATTGGAGGTAGTTATTTAGACGCAAAGACTGGTATGGCCAGTATGGGCTGCACTCCAAGGTATCATGCCGAACAGAAAAGTTCTCTGTCTACACCAATGTTCATCTATGTCAACGATCAGCATGGCGGGTTCGGCAACCTCATGTCTCCAGATTATATCAAATCTCACCTGTCGCACTACAAAGCTATTGATCTAGCCGTGCGCGGATTTCAGGCGCTACTCATGGCGATGATCCTCCCTTTCCTGGGGCATCGTTACACAGGCGCTGGATGGCGCTGGAATGTAACAAGGGATTTGACGCATGCCTTGCCTGCGACGAAGTATTCCATCACATCCGGAGTTTGACTGCAGGCTGTAGATTACGCAAAACCTGCGTTACTCACTGCCGTTGTTGGGCCATGATATAAGTCTGCCACCAAAGATTGGTAGAAACAGAGGCTACCTGCTCGGCTTCGGAGGTTGAATTTATTGTTCACCTACAACTGGTTCATGTTTGCGATCCATCAGAAGATACGGTAATAGCACGGTCGAGGACGCAATAATTGCCCGTCATTGCGAGCAGTATCATGACCCTGTCGCGTCGCGTCAACATAAAGTGGGTACCATCTGTACATCGCAAAAATAGCAGATACAGATCTGGCCGCATGTGCGTTAATTTTATTGTACACAACGATGCATGTCTCAGTCGTGTCAGCGGCCTTCCAGCTTGCGACAGCATTGGGCAGCGGATCGATGATGCCATTAGTGAAATGGCCATGTCGAGTCCGTGCAGGTGGCTGCCAGTATGCCTTGCTTCCTTTGACACTGCGTCACTGCCACCCGGGACAATGGCAGCGTCTCAGAAACCTTCGGATGAGGCTTGCTGAACTTAGAGCATATGGAAATCGTATCTCAAAAAGGACAACGGATCACATTTGAGTAGCTCA
>JAOTRO020170613.1:0-12386 GCA_028566515.2 Pyracantha coccinea | reverse complement strand
CCACCAATTTGCAGGTATGTCATATGGTCATCTTCCCAATGCCATCATTCTGGGCCCAACTGAACAAACGAAACACTAGGCATATCATTGTGATGGTATCGTGTGTTTTAAGTTTCCTATATATATACATATATTTAAGCGTTTTAAGAGTTTGGAATTTCACTACAGTGGCAAGATATCTCAGGTGTAAGTAAACTTCAGAGAAAATAGGGTCTTTCACTTTCTCTCAAAGCCCCCAAACCCCACCCCTCATCCGGCCCTACTTGTATCGATCGATGTGGCAACTTGTTGATTGCCCTACATGCCCGACTATGCCGCGCACCTACTGAAGTTTCTCTTCCTCCTCAGTTGATCAATGACTCAACACACTCTATTAGCCTGGATTGGCTGAATATGATGGTGGTGAAACCAAGGGGCTACTATCAAATGCCCCCAGAAGAACATGCTTATCTCTGAAAGTCAGTGAAATGAAAAAACCCTAGGTCTTTTTTTTGGCCCTTACAAAAATCAAAGTCATAAAGGAACTTCCTTTTTTTGGACCCAGATGGAGAAAGAAGCAAAATTTTATATACAAAAGAAGACTAATTAGATGAGTAGATGAGAAATCACTCAAATGAAAAGTTTCAAAAAAGCAAAAAAACAACACACCTCTCAGCTTTCAAACGATGGAGCAGCAACTGTTAGTCATCTATAATATTCTCTTCTAGATTCTTAACAAGCGGGTCCCTCCTAACAATAAACCAAACCATAATACAAAGTAAATCAGTGGTATTTTCTGTCAAGATACGTAGTTTTTTAAGTATTCACACTGCAAAACTCAAGCGTAGCTAATTTGGTTAGAATATTGTATCTTCTTCCATATCAAAGTTCGAATCATTTTCCCGTTATTTAGAATAAACTAGAATATCTCTCGAATAAAAAATGATATTGAGGCTCATCAACTAACAGCCTTGTGGTATTTCCTTAACTCAAAAGCAACAGCTGCATAAAGACATAAAAATCCAAAAAAATGAATGATTGGTGATGTCTCCCAGTTGTTTCCAAGAAGCCTGTTTACAGATTCTCCATGTCTTCTCTCCTTTTGAACTCTCTCTCATTGTGTTTAGACTTTAGACCCTAATTAAGCTAGATCTGCACCGTCAATCAGTCATCTCTTAATCCCCTGATCTCAAAGTTTTAATCATTAATCTTCCATTTATTAGAACAAGGGAGGACAAAGCTAAGAGAAGGGCAGGCCACTTGGCGATATTGCACCATTTTCTTCTCACTCACGCAGCCGCTCAATCAACGAGACAGGCTATATCTCCTATTGGCTATGCTATCTCTTATTGCTCTCTAAAAGCCTTCACTTTCCTCTCAATTATTCCAAAAGTGCTTCCCAATCTCTGATTCTGCTTAAGATAGATATACGTAGCGATATCCCCAGTATCATCTATCTGCTTTTGAATTTTGATCGTCCTCATCATGGTACCCTATATGTATATTTTACATTATATTTGGTGGTAAAGCATAATCAGATATGAGAAGCGTCCATAAATTCAACTTTTCAAACTTTGTTGCATGGCACACGTATATTCATGAATCATCACGCGTATCTTGAAACCTACTGAATGATGTATGTTCCCCACATTTTTTTTTTCTTGACGAGGTGGTAACTTAAATTTTTTTAATTTACGGGGGTATAGAAATCAAACTCGGGTGCAAGAAGGCGACGTCCATGTAAGTCAACTGACCTAACCCTCATTTGCACATCTACGTTATGTGGGAGAATAGTGACAATAATATGAACAACCTAGAATATTCATGAATTAATCAAAACAGATGGATGAAGAATCGATTTGAATACTCTATTTTCCTAACTAACAACTTTTCCACCCTAACCCTAACCCTTAAGTTGTTTTGGACTCTTAAACCGCAAAGGGGTTTTACTTGAACCAGCACAACTTCCTATATTTTCATGTCGTTTTCACGCAGCACTACTAATATTCCTTCATGCAAACTTTTGCATTTGCAAGTTAGTAAACTGACGAATATAATCCAGTTTGCTTTTAGGAAAAGGCTAAGCTCGTCCCACCCCTGACATGGCCAATTCGTGAATCATCCCACAACAACCCTATCTGATGTGCTACATCGATCCACAGCAAGGCACATCAATCATGAAGCATGATCAACCATCCAACATCGATCAACAGGTATACAATGATCCAACGGTTAATATATGTGCATGATCTTACCTAAAAATGTAATATTTTCTCATCGATGGATATCTGAATATGTTATATGTTTTTAACGATCAATCTAATGTCACATAATATACTTAAATTAACAGTCGTACAACATAATATTTTCATTTACCCTTTTCAATTAGAAGCGCATTCTATAAGTTTACAACTACATAACTTACAGCCAATTCCCACCGCAATATGAGGAAGCTGCCAGTCAAAAGTCCAAGAGAGAGCAAATTATTGCTGCTTTTTGCACCCTTTATTAACCCCATTACCTCCCTCCTCTTGCTTAACCCTGTAAACCTCCTCTGTCTAACTCTCTCTCTCTCTCTAAACATTTGTAGCTGCAAATGTCTGAAGCCCTCACAAAATCTCCTAAACACTGTGGCAACAAAAAAGGACTTAACATTAGCAAGCTCTACAGGAAGCTTTTCTTACTATTCTCTACATTTGCCACCACAATTCTCTCCATAATACTACTCGTCTGGCTCATCCTTCACCCCACAAAACCCGAGTTCTCCCTCAAAGAAGCCGATATCTACCAGCTGCACCTCTCCGGCGGTCACCTCCTCAACTCGTCCGTCCAACTCACCCTCCTTTCGAAAAACCCTAATCAGAAAGTCGGGATTTACTATGACGAGCTTCAAGTCTATTCTGTATACAAGGGCCAGCAAATCACTCTTTACACTTCTCTTCCTCCGTTTTACCAAGGACATGAAGACAGCAATGTCTTGACAGCTTCTCTTGTGGGAATAGGTCTGCCGGTGGATCCCTCGTTTGGCTATGAAGTGGGACGTGATCAAACGGCTGGCAGACTGGTTTTGAATCTCAAAGTGATAGGACGAATTCGATGGAAGGTTGGAACTTGGGTTTCCGGGAAATATCGGGTTACCGTGGATTGTCTTGCTGTTATGGCTTTTGGTCCTTCTGTTCCAACTGGTCCTCTCACTGCAAGGCAAGGGACTCAATGCTCTACCAACGTCTGAATTACAAGAGAAACTTACCCACATCAGGACTTGGATAACGCCAGTGGCATAGAGAGAAGTTCTTTTCTAAACCACCAAGACTACTTCGTACTACTAACATGTATGTTTCTTGATTGGTTCTTGAATATTTGCTTGGTCATGTTTGTTGATGTTTAGTTCTGAGCCTAATTAGTTTTTGTAAATTTGTATCAATTAATCATATGATTGATATATAGCTAGGACTGGAAGTAATGATCATATATGAGTGAGAATGAAAGGCTTGCTTAATTGTATCGTCGATCTTCTTTTTAATTTCTTTACGATACAAATAATACTGAGTGAGAATGAATTCAAACATGGGACCTCAACTGCATCGATAAAAGGCGGCTCCAAGGCCAACAAGGCTCTTTGCCTTGCGAGGATTTGGAAACGTCTGAATGCTCTAAACTGCTTAGAAATGGAGATCATGTTCTCATAGATTCTTTTTCATAGTGGGTTTTGGTTTTGATTTTTCTAGTTTGGTGGTATTTCTGTAGGCAGGAGAAAGGAAAGAGATTGAGGGGAAAAAGGACATAAAAGAGTAATGACAGGTGCGATGCCAACAAGAAAGAAAAAGAAAAAAAAGGAGGGAAAATCCATTATTTTCTTCGTTAAGGAATCTCCAAATTTACACTTCAACCCTTCACCTTTAATAATCATGTGGACTTGTAATTTGTAAGCATGTAATTTGTAAGCATGGAAGCAAAGTCGCAACATAATCCTTGAGCATAATTCTATCAACCTAAGAATGGAAATGAATTTGTCAATTGGATATACATCAGAATGTGCTAATTCCGGTCAAAAAGGATAAACAGAAGATATTTACTAAGAATTTCTTATTAGAGTAACTCTCACGACGCTTGTATCTGAAAACTAATTCATTTATTCATTTTTATTCTTTCAAAAAAGAGAGAAACACTTTGTTCTTGTAATTAAACAAAATGAACTTTAACCTTCTGCTTTAAGATATCAAAATGTTTTTAAACTGCAAATTTGCAATTAGTCAACTAATTGACCACTTTGAAACAACCACCTAATTATGGATAAAATATGACCAAATATGGTTTGCCTTTACAGCTTTGTGGTAAGCCTCAAGTTCATTGACTTTATGTTAACCTTTTAGTTCCGTCAATTAGGTGGTGCCCTCTTCATACTCATTTCTACTTCTCACATATTTTTTAATTTTAGTTCGTCGAACTGAATGAATTAAAGGAGATCAACGATAAAAAATTAACAAAAATGCATAAAAGATAAAAATAAGTATGTGAATACTACTATAATACCCTTCTTCATCCAAGGACCCGAGACTTCACTTAAACAGCAGTCGAAAGCAACTATTTATAAAATAAAATTCCAATGCGGGACAAATTTTGCGAGATAATTGCGGGCTGGCCGGTAGTTATCACGCAAGGTTGTCCAACGCGAATTTGCGAAAATGCCAACAAATTAAATATGCATGTGAGAGTCTTCTAAGCACCTTTCACATGTTTGGTACAAGACTTTTTTGTGCTACTAATTGTTTAATGTAATGAATGTTAGATATCTCTCAACAGATTGCGTCGATAACACTCGACAAATTCTCTCTATATCACACAGCTGATTGTTTCGACATATGCTGATATTTGTTAAGATATGTCAAACATAGGATGGCTAACAATAAGCCCACCAAGTGTACAACGAAATCCCTCCTTGAATAAACTGATTTTTTTTTTTGCGTACTTCGTGCTCTGTTCTTATATATATAATCTTGTATTAAATTAGGACTCCCAAGATTCAAATACTAGATAGCACTTAAGAACGGCCATCTTGGCATATCTTGCAGTACACAAACGCTTCAATACTTCAAATTTAAGATGTTGACACTACTACATAAATTATAATCTTTCAGTGCGTCCTCAAAAGCAAAAGAAAAAATAATTGTGGCCAAAAAAATCTAGTCTCACAAATATCAAAAGTAAACCTACTTTTTAACGATACGAAAGAAAGCTTGCGTCTCCAACCAACCTATTAAGAAAACCACACAAACTTCACAACAACGACGCTTCTATTATTGCGTTTCAACAAGAACTTGAAGAAGTTTTACATCAATCTTACAGGAGAAATCTACGAGAGGAGCGACTTTAATTCCCCGATGCTTAAAGGTCTAAGATGAAACACAAATAATTGAGATGATAAATGTCTACATTCTACAGAGAAAAACTGCAGCAGTTGTTAGTTGGCGAACAACTTAATGAACAAGGCGATCGATCTTTTGAGTAGCAACAACGAATCAAAGTCTACAGCAAAATTTCCAAAAAGCTGATCCAGATTCAAGGGTGAGCATGAACTAGAATGGAAGAACACAAAAAATCCATTACAAATCTTGATGCAAGAAACACGAAGGAATCAAAGACCTAGACATAACCAAGCACTAAATTAGGATATTCAAGACCTTTGAGTGAATATGTTATAGTCAACAAGAGAACGCAACGCACACAGAGTGACTTGTTGTGCAATGTCATATAAAGATAGTAAAACAACATCAACAACAACAACAACAACAACAAAGCCTTATCCATTAAGTGGTGTCAGCTGTATGAATCCTAGAACGCCACTACACTCGTTTTTGCGTCAAGTGTTCGATGTCTTTTCGTAGAGTCTCTTTCTAAGTCTTCCTAAGTCTGTCCTCTACCTTTTTTACCCGAGCCTCTGTCTTATAATCGCATCTTCTGAAGGAAATTACTAGACTACTTATAGCTGTCTTTCTATATCAACTAGTAGCCTGCTACTATTCTGTGAAGCTTTACTTGCACCAGAATTTAACAACATTCCCTGACACTGATCAGAAACTGTTAAACATTGCCTAAGCTAATGCAATACGGTAATTTTAACCAAAAATCCGTTCTCATTCGCTTGAACACAAGTAACCCAGCACCTTGGTCAAGCATTCGTTCGTAGATTATCAAGCACTGTGTGGGACTAACTGGTCAATCAAGCTGCATTTTTCGGTTAGCAATTTAATTCACAATTGGATCATAAGGTCAATACGTTCTCAAGTCCTTCCTGAACAAATAACAGCTCCCAAAAGGGACAAACGAGTTCGATAAAGCATTCAAGTCAAAAATTAGTGCACTGTAAATGCTGCAAGCGAAGTACGGAGAGATACAGCTAAAGCAAAACTTACACAACCAGTATTACGATGATTCAAAGTAAAAGTAATACGGACATTCAACCGAAAATCGAATCAATATGTCCTCTCATAAACAATAACCAAAAGCCTCAAAACGACATTTTCTTACAGGATTGCCTTAATGTCAAGTATCTTATCTTTATAAGTAGTATATCATAATCTAAACAGTTCAACAAATCCAACAATTTATTGAACTACATTGTGAAGTGGTTAATTTATGGAATAAAGACTAACCCATTTCCAAAAATGCTTCTTGACAGACACAGCCTCGTGGGCAATGCTCAACGCTCCGCCATTCGGATACTCGTGCTCCTCCTCGGTGCAAAACTCACCTTCCGGCAAGCCCTCCACGCAAGCATCCACCGAGTGCAGCACGTAACACGCCGGCAAGCCCGGATACGACATTGAATGTCGCTCCTCCACCCTTTTCTCGTAAGAACCTGGAACAATCTTCACAATGCCGCTGCTTGCCGAATTCAATATCGAACCGAGCTCTTCCATAACCGCCCGGTTCGCCGCCGATTCGTGGTCCTCTCCGGGTTTCATTTTCTCTGACAGTGGCCGGCCTCGGCTCCTGACGCTGCCATCCGATAATTCTTGGTGGGCTTCGATCAAAACCCGGGATTTATCGTCGATGATCTGGACCGTGACAACGTGAACCGTTCGAACCGGCGGGGATGAATCGGCTAAAAAGCTTTCGCCTTCGGAGAGCTCGAGCCAGAGGTTGTGGACGTTCTTGGTGCCAGGCTTGACCCCCCAAGAGGCGAGAGAGCCGGAGAGCAATCGGGGCTTGAGCCACTCGGAGAGGGACTGCGGGGTGGCAAAGCGGTGCTGCTGGGGGTGGTGGTGGTGGAGAGACATGGTGGGGATTTTTAAAAGGCGGCGAGGGCAGGAAGGTAAATGGGAAAATGGGGTTTTGGAGAAGAGGGTAGCTCGGGCGGAGGAGGAGAAGAGGAAGGAGATGGAAAGCGCCGTCAGGAGGAGATCGGGTAGCGTTGGGAGGTTGTTGCTGATCGGTTGTTGCGGCGGCGGCGGCGGCATATCAACAATTGCGAAGATGATCATAACAATGGAGATTGGAGATATATGTTGGGCGAAGGGATGATGGAGTTTTGGTGATCAGCTCCATTCTTCTCTTCGATCTGAGTCAAAATCCAAGATGGATAAGAGTGAATACGAAATCAGGGAGAGGGTTGTGTTGGTGTTTTGTAGGGTAAAAAAAATAAGAGGTGGGGAATTTGAGCAAATCCACAAAGATGAACCGGTTCAACAGAATTATATTAATTGTGGGCTAAAATGGTTGTGGTCCATAAGAAACACTGGGCCTTCAAGAACTATTTTACAAAAGCCTTTAGATAGCCCAAAGTTTTCTTTGGTCTTTGCACGTATTTATTTTAGGATGGCTACAATGCTTATGTATATATTATATACGATTATTATCTGATCGTCGAGATGATGGTTGTATTAAATACATGTATGTACTTTTGTCAATTCCGTTTATTTATTCCGATAATGATGGAGTAATGAATGAAAATGATACACATATTTAGACATGATTGTTTCAGCATGGCATAATTTTTCAACGTCAAACTCACTATGTGCATGAAAAGAACAATACTCATACCGAGTATGTCCATTCTTGGTAAGTACCATGCCCTTTAAAATATAACTTATTAATGTAAATAATATCGTTATATAAAAAAATCGTCTTGTCAAAAAATTATATATTTTATGAAGGTATTGTATTAGATTCGATCATAAATAGATACATTTAGGGTACCATGGATAAATTGATACAAGTAACACCACATTACGTTGGGTGGCCTTGGGAAGAGCTATTTACTTGAAATTAATTGGTATTACCATTCGAAATGTTTTGATATAGGTGGACTTGATAATGTTCCGAATGTAAAAAAAAAATATTATTGGAACTTGGAGGAGAGAAGAGATGCATGGCATTGAGAAATTTGTCTTGTGAATCAGTCTGATATACCAGGTATCATAATATAAGCAATTCAATTAAAAAAATAAATAAATATATATATATCTAACCACTTGTATTATGACACATGAAATATTGGATCGTGACACACTGATAAATCTCTCCATGGTACCATCACATTTGGTTGTAAAAGTGTGGAAGATTACAGAAGCAGACTATTTCAAACCTATCGATGTTTGCCACGCATGTGGAAGTTTCAGCATCTTTGTGAAATCTAAATTTCGGGAAATTAATTAAAAATTAGATCACAAGAGAAACTATGTTTTCATGAGAGGAACATGTGCTATGTGGGTAGACTGGGCAATTGATTTCGAAAGGTAGCGTCCAAAAATAAAATGATGGAACCTAGAAACCTTAATAATCTTGAATCATGAGGTCAGCCATTTTCATGTGTACCTAACCTCACGATTATATGTGAAAAATATTCTGACAAATTAACCACTAACTGTGTACGTACGGACAGAATAATGTACGGACATAATAATATTAAGGAGATTAATTTTTGTAGACAAAATTAGTAAACTAATTAACATAAAAATTGATTATTGAATATTACTAGTGCTGATAAACGTGCTCATTTTTTATTGGTAACACATCATTTAGTTTGCAAATTTTGTCTACAAATTTAGTTTCCCTAGTATTATCCTAATATAAGAGATTATCTTCCGAAGTCCTATGCAATCTATTAATCAAACGTTGCAGGGGGGATTGCTCTATATTTAGCCAGGCCACAGTAACCCCCGAAGCGATCTTCATCTAGTTGCAGAGCGAAATCCTGTAGCCAATTGGGGCTTCGAATAACTAGCCCAGCAATAAGTTCAGTTCTTCTATAAAATAAAGGGGAGGGGTTGCGTCCGAGCCGGGTGAAGTGCGTGCACAGGAGTAGTTCTTGCTACAACTCTTTCTTTAAGAAAGATCAAGCAAACATAATAATCTAGAAACAAAAATTAACTAATGAAGACTTCAAGTTAATTTGGCTTGAGAGTTGATACTTCAGATAAGAAAATGCAACAATTAATATTCTAATTTCTGAAACAAGATCGGCTTAGTAGCCAGCTAGCTCATGAAGTAATCATCACCAAACAAGTAAACCATCCTCTCCTTCCTCCATGGATCCTTATCTTTTGAGTTTGGGGAAGTACTACAAGTTTTAGGCAATAGCTCCGATCTACAGAGAGGACATGTTAGCTGACCTTGATCAATCCAGACATCTAGGCACTCCTTATGAAAAGCATGCGAACAATTGCATGGCTCTCTCACCACTTGGCCTTCCTCCATGCTATCCATGCACACTATGCACATATTCCCGTGGCAGTCCTGTTCTTCTGTTTCTGCTTGGCTTCGTGTTTTCATGAGAGTTTCTTGGTATTGCAGCACCGGGAGTTGGTTCTTGACGGATTCAGCTATGCAGTGGACCGGTAACGGTACCAACCAAGGTGAAGGCCGCCATGAAGGAGTGGCTGCTTGTGGTGGCGGTGGTGGGAATGAATCATTCTCTTGCGGAGGATGTTCATAAATATGTAGCTTGTTAAATTGTTGACGTTGTTTAATGAGTAAGCAGTAGTGTAACTTGATCATGTTGAGAAGATCGAGTAACAATTTGGAAACCAGGTTTCTCGGTCGACCCATCAGATGAATGTAATGTGGGAGAGAAAGATCGAGAGAGAGAGAGAGAGATCAAAGGCACAAATACCAAGCAAACGTAACCGATATATAGCGGAGGAAGACAGTGAAAGGATCGTTTACTAAAGTAACAAAATGGACGGTTCACCCAAAAAAAAAACAAGAAAAAAAAAACAAAATGAACATTTTTATTTTTATTTTTTACGAAGTGGACATTTAACCTAACCAGTTTTGCGAAAAAGGAAGAGCTTTGGAAACAGGTAGGGTTTGACCGGCCAACAAGTTTTATAATTAGAAATTAATTAATTAAAATACACGAGAACTGCTCCCAAAATATAATATCATACACTTTTCATCGGCTTTGGGTTCTATCGAAACTCCGAAGTTAAGCGAGTTTGTGCGAGAGCATTTCCATGATGGGTGATTCACTGGGAAGTTCTAGTGTGAGTTTCCAGAAAGCCTCGTGCTAATTGAAAGTGAAAATATACATATAAGACTTATAAGATCATCATCCTGGATGATATGGGATCTTACAATAGGGGTATGGTGGTACCAGACACTAGGAGATGGTACATGGTGGATTTTAATTAGGGTTACGTATGCGGTTCCTTTTATTAGCATCACACGTCAGTTTGATGAAGTTAAACTATATATATGATTATACTAATCAACAACCACCATCCGGCGAGGATGCTGAATAATATTGATATATAATCTAGGGCACGACAAAGCAATTTGAGTAATTAAATTTTGAGATTTTTTTTGAAATATCATAAGAATTTATACTTATTTTTAATTTGGCATATAAATTAAATTTTAAGCGATTTGTCATGTTAAATTTCGAAAATTATTAATTTGTCATTTCATCTTAATTCTGTTTAGTTTTTTTTATCCAAGATAAGTCATGTTCAAGGCACATGATTTAATTATTTTGAACATATCAACTCCGCCTTCAAGATTATTTTGGACATTTCAAGGTTATTGTGGACATTTTAACTCCTATTTTATCTTCATCGACATGGTTGACCACGTTGAATTCTCAAGGCTTGTAATTAGTTAAACCCATATTAGCAAGCTTTTAGTAGTTCATTATAAGTTTATGAATCGACGTGATATTTTTTTTTTTCGAACCAAAAAATAAGTAAAGAATTTGTAATAAGGAAGTCAAAAGTTGAAAATCAATTATTATCCTCCAACCTAGTGTAAAATGGGGTCAAAAGTCTAGGATAACCTTCTTTTGAATAGAAAACTTAATGGAGTTAAGGTGAGATAAATTAATGATTTCAAAAATTTGTATAATAAATTATTCAAAATTTTATTTCATATGACAAATTAAAAAATATGTATAAGTTGATATGACATTTGAAAAGCTTTCCTTATTTTTGGGAATATTGAATGATGCCCGGTGTAATTAATAAATCAAGAAGCTCCCATTGAATTTTTTTGGCGCCCGTACGTCAAGCTTTCCTCATTTTCCTTGCTAGACTAGATAATAAGTACAAGAACATATCGAACGATACATAGGATATTCTTAATTAAATATGTATGGGATTAATACGTGTTGGTTGCAAATTTAAGGAATCAATTTGAGTATTGTTGAATATTGGATGAAGTTGACTGTAATTAATCAATCAAGGAGCTGCAGATTTTTGGTTAACCAAGTTGAATAGAGTAATGTGCTCCTTCGTTTACACTTAAGTTCGAATTTTTCTTTCTTGTTCAACTTTTTGGCGCTCACGTAAAGTCATAACTCGTAATCACTGAAGGAGCTTTACCGACTTCCTTGGTAGACCAGATTTGATGGTTCCATTTTGTCAAATTATGGAGACCTAAGAACAAACTAATGAAAGTTACGAACATTAATCGAGCTATATATAGCGATCAAGTGATGGTTTTTTTTTCCTACTTATTCATTAATTTTGTGTGTTCACTTTGTCAACTTATGGATACATATTGGGAACCGGCAAATTAAAGTCGCATCTTCTGAGTGTCTCATCTTTTTTGTATTGGAACAATGAGCAAGTACGGTTTGTTTTCTGAAATAATGCATGCAAATTAAGCTAGGCTTCCTTTTCATTTGCTGTCTACTTATATATTAATGCATGCTTGAGTACTACTTTGTTGTCTTTGAAAAAGAAGATGATAATTAACGATGTCTTGGTAGGTGCGAACACATTCACATCTCCGCCCATTCAATCATGTGGTGCTTCGCTGTGAGACAACGAGAGACGGATAGAGAGAATCCATGCATAAAAATGCACCAAATTAACCATCTCCTAGGAATCTTACTCCTAAGTCTTTTAAATTTTTTTTTATTTATACATCTTCTTATTTGGTTTAGATATATACCCAAAGTAAGTCTT
>JAOTRO020170603.1:0-20029 GCA_028566515.2 Pyracantha coccinea | reverse complement strand
GGCTGTTTTTTTTTTTTTTTTTTTTTTTTTTTTTAGGAAAAAGTTTGACTGCAGCAAAGCTACAGACAAACTTCCTCAACTTTATTCACAAACAAACACAAAAGTACAAACAAACCACAGGCCCAAGGAACAAATATACAAAACTAGAAATGGGCCCAAACCAAAAGAAAAAACAGATAGAGGGCCAAAAACAGAAGAGCTCAAAGCACACAATAGCCACAACATCCGAGAAACTTCTACAGAACGCTCCTCCACCGCCAGAGAGCAAGGTCAACCAACTGAAACATCCTTCGCCACCGAGCACCGCCACCGCAGACACCACCGCCAAGCCCGAACAGCACCCAAATCCCAGCCAAGAACAAGAGATAGTCCGCACCAGAGGGATTAGCCAACTACCACGAAGAAGCTTAGGGAAACCCATGACCAACACTGTCGAAAACGACAGACTACAAGGACATCGTGGTGGTGTTGAAAACACTCGAGCCAAGGAAAACGTCCCTGCTCGACACACGAACTCAAGAGCATAGAAAAAAGTGGTTGAAGATCGGACTGAGGGAAAGATGGGGGGAGGGATACCGACGGGAAAAGAAGAACAAGGCAGGCTAGAGGTAAAATTTGGGAGGAACATCAGGAGAATCGAAAAGAACAGAAGAAGAAGAAAAAAGTAGAAGGCACACCAGAGAAGGGGGAAAGAGGAGAGAACAAAATGAGGGAAAAATGGGCAACCTCCAGTAGAAGCTAAAGTCGGCGCCGGAGAGTTTGGTTAAACGGGAAACTCTCACCAAAAGAGGGAAAGAAACTCTCACAGAAGGAGAAAAGTTTTTGTAAATTTTTTGTTTTGTCAATATAAATTTCGATCTTACTGGCTGTTTTATGCATGCTTCAAATCTATCTAGTATCTGCCCATGTGTATTCTAAGACACAGCATGACAAAGAAAAAATAATTTGACATAATAATCGATCATGATTCTAGTTGTCATTTAGCTTAATTTCATAATACTTTGTTTAAATACAAAAACAACAACAGAGCTTTATCTTACTAAGTGGGGTTGGCTATATGAATCCTAGAACGCCATTGCACTCAGTTTTATGCTAAGTCTTTCGTTAGCTCCAAGTACTCCATGTCTTTTCTTAAAGTTTCTTTCCAAGTCTTCCTAGGTTTTCCCCTACCTCTTTTGCCAAAGCATCTAATAATCGCATTTTCTAACCAGAACATCTGTAGCTTTTCGTTTCACATGTCCAAGCCACCTTAATTGATTAATTTTCTCTAATCTTATCTTCAATTGTGGTCACTCTTGCTTTACCTCAGATATCCTTGTTCCTAATCATGTCTTTTTTTCGTGTGCCTACACATCCAACGAAGTATTATTGGCCTTATTGCTGTTCTATAAAAAATTTCCTTGAGCTATAGTGGTATATGCAATCGCACAACACACCCAATGCACTCTTCCACTTTATCCATTCAACTTGCATATAATGGCTCAGATCTTCATCCAATTCTCCGTTATTTTGCACGATAGATCCAAGATAACAAAAACGTTCTCTCTTTAGTACTTCCTGGTCTTCAATTCTCACCCATATCTTATTAGGACCCCTATTCCCACTAGACTTGCACTCCATATACTCTGTCTCTGACCTACTTTGTCAAAGATCTTTAGATTTTAACACATTCTGCCAAAGGTTAAGCTTCGCATTACCCACTCCTACGTTTCATCTATCAACACTATATCATCTGTGAAACTTATACACCAAGAAAAATCATCTTAAGTATGTCTCATTAACTCATCCATGACCAATGCAAAAGGTAAGGACCTAAATATGAGCAATGGTGCAACCCTATGGTTATGAGAAAGCTTTCGGTTTTTCCTTCATGAGTTCTTACTGCAGTCCTCGCTCCATTATACATATTCTTTACTCCTTGGATTATGCTACTCGTACTTCTTTCTTCTCTAAAATTCTCAAAGAATTTTCTCTTGGGACCCTATCATATGCTTTTTCCAAATCTATAAAGACCAAGTGCAAATTCTTTTGCATATCTTTATATCGTTTCATCAATCTCTGTAAGATATGGATTGCATCCATAGTTAAATGCCCGAGAATTAATCCGAATAGATTGCCACCATATCTCTATGTTCAAGATTCCCTTTATAGACATCTTATGTCAGCAGGTTCGTATGGGGTATTTGAACTAGGTAAACCCCAAGAGGAATTTTATTCCAACGGAGCTTTAATACACGGAAATGGTTTGGTCAAGCCAACCAAGGTAGTCCAATTGGAAATGCTTAGGTCTAATGCATAGGGTCTGACAAAAGGATTCAAAAAGTTTTTCCGATCAACATGCTGACGACCATATTTCCAAAGAACTTTTGCTAAAGAATCACTGGAAATGAACACGCAATCCAAACCAAGAAAAAACTCCTCATGGCACCACGTTGCAATTATTGAAGTCCTTACCTCAAGAACTTGGGCAAAGTGCAAAGAAATCGACTTGCACTTGTACAATATTATCAAGTATTATTTAGAACTCTTATATCTGATTCAATAAGTGCATGGGTAAAAGGTTTCTCATAGGTTTCATGTCTAATTCCTGGTACCGGAGTAAGGTGGTATTCTAGGTATTGTGATGAGAATACTTTATGAATACTAAGTTTGGGAGGCAAAGTTCCCTTGAACCAACGTTGCCAAGGGAGCTAATGAGCTCTGTCCCGGGCCCACAAACTTACTCGTATTCCGCTCTGCCACTTATTTCTCAGATAAAGTTCATTTGCTTTAGAGAAACTTATCGGATTAAGATCATCACTCCCCCTCCCCCCCATGAAGAGAAAAAAATGAAGGAAAAGGTCTAGTATTACGACAAAAAAGTTTGCGAAAGGGACACGTTTCCTTCCTAGCTAGAGGCAAGTGAAAATTAATCTTCTTTCGAGACATCTTTTCCCTTAATGTATAAGAGGATTCACCAGGGCCATCAGGTGCCAGATTGCCTTCAAGATCGCGGTCTTCTTGCTCCGCCTCCAAGTCCGAAATCTCATCTAACAGATGCTGGGGCGAAGGGAACTCTATATGTTTAATCTCCTCATAAATTTTGAAGGCACTTCAACCTTTAGGGTGGTCTCACTGGGCATAACCAGTGAGAAATTTGACGTCGAACTCTTCCTCAAGTACCTTCTCATGGCCTTCCTGAAGCGCCGACATCTGAGAGGAATGCATGTCAGTAAACTGCTGAAGGTCCATGATGGCATTTGTTATCTTTATGATCGACCTCCTGGAGAAGATACTCGACCTCCTTTTGAAGAAATTCCCACTCCCTAGCCCAAGCATTCTGCTCTGAAGATAACACACGCTCCAGCTCTCTTTTCAAGAAAACGAGAGCATGTCCGCCTTTGCCTTAGCCTGCCTCTCCAGCCTCAGCTCGTTTCTAACATCTCGAAACATTCCTGGTAATCCTTGGCCTTTACCTCTTCAATAATAGCTAGATTATTGTATCGAATTATCTCTGTCTTATAAGCGGTATCAGAAGCTTGCTGCCTAGCATACACGCTTTTAAGTTCTTTCACTTGGGATGGTAATCGTCTTTTTGCCTCTATCCTTATAATTGTTTCAAGGCCATCCGTTTAAGCCCCTGGATCAATTTTACTTGTCGGAACATGGTGACCTCTGTTCACACATTAGCCTAATATACGAGGGACATTAGCGGGAATTGATGCACATCAACAAAGAGAAATGGAGGAAAAAAATACAGGTGCCTCATAGTGACTCCCATAGCACTGCATTATGACATCTCCAAGAAAAGTGCAAGCTCCCCTTAAAATCTCCAGGAGGAATCGTAGCCCCAAGCAGCACCTAAGCATAATATGTGATTTGAATATCATTAGCATCAGAGGGAAGAGCAAATCGATGAACCGAATGTTGAATCATAAAGAAGGGACGAGTCATTCCCTTGGACCTCGATGAGGCAATTGACGGAAGACTATCATGGCATGAAAGTTCGTTTATAAGCAATTACAGTGTAGGGAACGGAAGTTGACGTCGAGGCAATGGAAGACGCATTAACTTCGCCGAGACATTTATTATGGATGTCCTAAATCAATAGTTGGGGTTGAGGATTTGCAACCAATGAATGAGAAGAAGAACTGTGACAGGGTCTATACAAGCATCAACCAGCTTCAGCCTTTTCATAGGGAATCTTAAACAATGAAAGGTGTCTATATCTTTCCCATGGTTGTTGAAACGCTCAATGGAAAGTACCCACTTCCAATCACAATAAACAGTTAGAATCTACATTGCCTGATGAATCAAGTCTAGATGGCATACACCAATGTCAGAAAAATCATCTTTGAAATCAAGATCGGTTGAAGGACGTGACCGGGTTAGGAGTCCTCTAATATCTCCCTCCTAGGCTCCGCCAACAACTAATATATCTTTGAACCAATCTTTATCGTGATAGGGAATGTCTTGAATGTATGTCTCCTAAGTGAGACTAGCTCTAGCCACAAAATAGTAATGGACATCCAAACTCAGTCTGATGCTGTGCACCATTCTAAACTCGTGAATATCCAACTCAGCCCCGAACCTGATTTAGCAACTCGAAGCAAAGGAGAAGCCTAAAGGCTGCAGGAGAAAGGTTGTAGATGGCTATATCATAGCACAACAAAATGCCTTTCATGAAAGCAGAAAAAGGAAGACGAAGACCCAAGTCTAAGAACCAGGGGTAGATTCTAGTACAAAGACAACAAGGGTCAGATGACGGCGGCAAATCGGTGTAGATATGATGACCAAGTTCCCACCAGGCATTGTAGTCGTTCAAAATATCATGTGCTTTTTAACAAAAGATTCATCTTCCTTTCGGTTACGATCTCTCGTCAGAGGAAGATTATAGAGGGAGACCTTAATCAGTTTGGACTTATTGCTTGAAAATGCCATAAGGGAAGATTCAAAAGGGAGAGAAGATTTTGAAATAGGTACTGATAAAAATTTGGAGCTTTTTTTCGACGATGAACAACTTAGAACTCTGTGGTAAAACGAAGCAGTAAAACACGAGAATATATAGGCATTTGTTTGGTGGAATAGCCGTTGAATTCAGACCGACTTGTCTTGGGATCAACTGATGTGATGGCTGGGATAAACAAAGAATATCGAAGAAGATTTCTTGTTTCTCATGGACAAGCATTGCACGCGACGCTTCATCATTACGAACTTTATGGCACGATACACGAAGGTACATGCCTAAATTTGAAAGGCTACCACATCAGTATTAGAGGTTACCCTGCATTCATGAAGATTAAATGGTATGTATTCCAGCTTACTTCGAAATGCATGGTCTTTGGATAACAATCCATCCTCAAGGGTAACAAGTTGGCTCTCAGATGGATAGTTAGGGGCAATTATGGGACGATGATTTCCCATGGTTGAAGTAAGTTTGATCCAAATAATGTTACGTCAGAAGTCCGATTATGAACTTACTAGCTTCAGGCGAAGCTGTATCAGACGGAGCAAGGTGCCACAACACTGTACTCCAGGGCACTGGGCGGAGTCCTAACCACTCCGCTGAATGACTATACTTGTTCTGCAAGACGCGAGATCTGATCTGGATATGGACTCAATCATATCATATAAGTCTTGGAGTCTTTACAATCTAGGGATAGGTGTGCTCCGCAAGTAATCACAACTTCTAAGAGGATACAATATCTACTTACTAGAAATCCTCTAGGATTGTCCCATCTTAGAACGAGGATTCTATCTAAAAGATTTTTCTCCCATGGTATAAATACACTCATCTAGGGTTCATCTACAGTAACGCAATCTATACACTTCAATTCTCTTGCCCACTACTTGAGTTTAAAATCATTCACTAACTTAATCGGCGGAGAGCCTTTGGCTGGCACACTTCGAGGGTCTAAGGCTTGCTCACGATTGTTTTACCGTTTTGCAGCTTGCTCAGGTTTACTCGGATTTGTGTTCGACCCCCACTCACGAAGGTGCGCGAATTTGGTTTCAACAACGTTCTTGCCAAATATAATTTGTAAAAACTGGAAAAAAATTGCTTAACATTTTGTCGCTTTAACCAATGCCAAGTTTTGATAGGATTTTTATCTTGTTGTCACCTAGACTGTTGCGTTTGATCCTACCATAAACGCACATCACCATCTAAACAAGAAGCTACCATATTCACCATCCTCCTTCCCGAAATTGGTTGTGTCTTGAAAAGTTTCTCTACATCCTCAACTCACAAGAGAAAATCTTTAGTGACATAATTTCCTTGGAAAAAAGGAATATCTTCAACATCAACTTGATGAGGTTGGCTATGGGTTCTGGTACCAATTGGTGCAGCACGAGCATATAAGGGATACAAACATAAACCCTCGAAGAACTTGTCCACCAGAGTTTGGAGAAACCCAAAAAGTTTATTTAATAATTCTTGAATGATGTTTAATATCGGGAGCCAAAGAATTAAATAAACTTAATCATAGAACCTAGAGAAAGCTTATGGCTCTTAGGAAATTAAACAACATGAATTCAAACAGAAATTGAAAAGTGCAAATTTCTTACAAACTTTATTTTGCAGTTTTGGAAGTTTAAACGATCATTTTGGCCTTAAACACGACGAGCTCATGGTAAAACCATGAATCTTATTCTGCTTGCCATTCCCTTCAAAACGATATATTATACATCCAATTCTAACACCAGAATATTTCATGCTACCTTTTCCGCCGTCATATCTCTTCTTTTCCAGAATTTGAAACATTTTATTTTCTTTATTTTCTTCGTCAGAATTGACTCATACCTTGTCCTAAATCAAGCTCCTCCATTGAAAGCAACTTGACCTCGAGTCCTTCTTAAAACAACCTTGATAGCTAGTAGAAAACTCCCTTGTCAACCAAATAAATTACTCAACTCGAGGACATGTGTATTTAGGTGGAATAATCATGAAATTAATTTCATAAACAAGATTAAATTATGCCAACCAATAATCAAAAAAATTTTCCTTCCCCAATTTTCTTGTTTCGTCAATAATGAAATTTAACTCCAATTTATTAGATTGTAGATCTTCAAAGTCATAACAATTTCTGAATCACTTATACCTTGAATTTATTGAGTCTCCACTTGTGAGTTGTCATGTTTCGAGAGATCTTCAACAAGCAAAATCACTTGTTATTTTTCTTCCACCTTGACCTCCACCTCTTCTTGGTGTAATGAAGCACCAATCACCATAATTTAGCTTCTTTTCTAATGATTGCTTGACATATCCTTGCCATATACAATTTGTAGAAAACAGAAGAGAATTGCATAATTGTTAGCTGCTTCAACTAACGCCAAGTTTGATAGGATTTTTACCTTGTTGTCCCTTAAACTCTTGCATTTGATCCAACCATATACGCACATCTCCATCTAAACAAGAAGATACCATCTTCACCATATTCCTTTCCGGAATTGGTTGTACCTTAAAAAGTTTTTCTACATCCTCAACCCACAAGAGAAAACCTTCAATGAAATCACTTCCCAGGAAAATAGGAATATATTCAATATCAACTTGATGAAGTTGGCTATGAGCTGTAACACAAATTGACGTAGCACGAGTGTAGAGGGGATACGAACATAAACCTTTGAAGAACAATGTTTTTTGGAATCTACCAGAGTTAGGAGAAAACTAAAAAGTTTATTGAATAATTCTTGAATGATGCATTAAATTCAAGGTTTAAAAGCGCTAAGTGCTAATCGAGCAGCCGGCAGAGGTTTAGCGTCTAGGCATCTAGGGGCTAGGTAGGGGCCCATGCAGTTTATTTAATTGTAATTAAATTTATTTATATGTTATATAAATAAATGCCTACGTATACTTAAAAAAATACATAATTGTATTGGGATACATAAATTGCAAAATAGAATGACATATAGATTATAAAGTATTAGAACATATTGAGAACATGGGGGACAAGCATATAATGAGTGTTCCAAATATTCAACAAGTCTCTTACAATTTATTAAAAAATAAAATGCAAAATGAACGTTATCTATTTTTTTGTCTAAGTGAGAGGCGCGACCTAGGCGGGTCTACGTGGGCTAGGTAGCGCTAGGCGAGAATTTTTAGAACATTGATTACATTGGGAGCCAATCGGCTGAATCACCTAAGGAAGCTTAGGGGTCTTAGAAAGTAAAACAACATGAATTCAAACGAAAGTGATGAGGTGCAGTTGACGGGAGTAATGAGGTTGGTTGATGGGATAGGAAGGTGAGGGGACAGGGTGGGCGCCGTTGTTTTAGGAAATATTTCAATTTTTTTTTCCAGAAACATTAGAAATGGAAATAGTAGAAATTTGTAACAAATATCTTAAAATTAAGGAGATATTAGAATTTCTGGATATGGTATAAATTTGTAGGAAATATTAAAAAGTTTTAGGAAATATTAGATTTTTTTGATATATTAGAAAATTTTAGGTAATATTGAAACTTTTGAAAATTGTTTGTAATTTTTTCATAAATATCGTCATCACGTGCTCATTGTCCGCATAAGGTAAAGCAAGATTAGGGTCGTTTACAACCCACGGAATATGTTGCGAACCGTGAAGTCAACATGAGGTTGACTGTAGTGAGATGGGAGACATCATCCTCCGCATAAGATGCCCCATAAAAAGCCTGTAAATGGAAGAATATCTCCCTTGAGGTGAAGGAGGCGATGATGTGTCATATCCCGGCTCGGGTCCCCATCACATTCCGGGTTCGACTCCGCTGTAGTACAATATTGTCCATTTTGGGTCTCGGCCACGCCCTTACGGTTTTGTTTCTGGGAACTCACACGAAAACTTCCTAGTGGGTCACCCATTATGAGATTGCTCTCGCGCGAACTTGCTTAATTTTGAAGTTCCAATGGAACCCGAAGCCAGTGAGCTCCCAAAAGACCTCATGCTAGGTAGAGATGAGAATATACATATAAGGTTTACAGGATCCTCATCCCTGGGCGATGTGGAATCTGACATGATGGCAACGCCCTCAACAAGTGTGTGTGTGTGTGTGTGTTTTTTTTTTTTTTTTTTTTTAACTAACACTTGTTTTTTAGTCTATTTCAAAACAACTTTGAGATTGATCTCGAAGAGCAGGATATGTCCGACTACATATCCTGCATGTGGCCTCAGTTGTTGAAGGAGTGGATGCATGTGCTCCGCAGGCACTACAAGACTTTTGAAGCTCATGATGAAGCTCTAACCCATCCATCGCAGGATTTTGAGCATAGGATGGACGAATGGCACTGACTCAACGGTTATTTTCAGAACTTAAAATTTCTAAACACGGATGTCTTTCAAAGTGAACCAGTTGGACATTTACTTAGAGACAAGCCACCGACAATAACATTGTTTTTCAATTTTAATATAATTGTACAAACATTTTAGTTTTAATAACGAAATAACTTTTTTATATTGTGATATTATTTGAGATTAATATAATTAAATTAAATATAATTTCTATTATTTAAAAATAAAATAAAATAGTTTGGCCAACGAAAGAGGTCATCGAACAAGGTATTTTATATTTTTAAATTTTTTTCTTTATAAAGCTTAGCCAACTAAAATTTTGTCAGTCTAAATATATAATATATATATTTTTTTTTTGTAAAATAAAAATTTGCCCAATGAATGAGCATGTCAGGTTCGTCAAGCAAAGTTGGTCAATGCACCTTTACTTGATGAAAGTTTCGTCGGAATATTGGTCGGGCAAGCTTTTGGCGACAAATCTTATTTTGTCTAGAAAGTTTTTTTTTTTTTTAAGTGATCAAACACTAGTTCTATGGTATCATATCGCTTATACATATCGCAAAAGCCACCAGATAATTAATAGAATAACAGAAGTAAATAATTGAAAGAATATTTTGCCGTATATCTTATCTTTCCAAGATAATAAAAAAAAAACTTCATTATTTTATATGAACTTCCATCATGTGGTTTCTTCTTGATAATATTTGTTTTTAAATTGCAACTTGCAAGCCTTCTAAATTTCCTTTATGTATTGTTATCTGTATAAAATTCTTTCCGTCTTTCTGGGGGTTGCAAAATTACTAGTTAAAGCTCGAATTTTGTCATGTTTTTAAGCCTGAAGTAAGTTGAATAAGAAAGCGTAACTTCACCATTTTTAAAAGTAATTGATGATTATTTTATTGCATTATCTGACTGAAATTTGATTTCTTATTCTTGGTTTGGATGCATTGTCCATAGTGAATGTGGTATTGTATATTCGTTCACTTGTCTTGTATTGCTCACAAGAGAATCGAAAAATCAATAATTGTACACTTTGTGAAATATAATTGTATTTTGTCATTCTATAATTTCGATACACGTAAAGTTTGCGTGTTGTTCACCACTGGATCCACCAACAACCAGAAAATAAAATCAGGTTAGGTCAAAGGTATGCTACTTTCATGTCAGATAGTCTCATCACTTCGAGAAGCATATAAAAGTATTAAGAGTAGGAGAGATTCTTTATTGTGCTTTGAATATGGTTCATTACTAGGTCTGACAAACGAGTTGTGTTTATTTCGTTTTCGTGTAACATATATTATCTTAATGGGTCATGTTGTGCCACACCCTTTATCTTAATGGGTTTTTAACAGGTAGAGTCATTTTATCCAACAGGTGAAATGACCCGATTCGTTATGACCGTTAAGAAATTTATTTATTTATTTTTAAAAATGATATCACTTCAAAAAATGGATTCGAAACGAAATACCGCAATTTTCACAAACCCTAGAAACAAAAAACCCCAAATTGAAGAAACGAAACCAATCTTAATTCAAAAACTAATTCGAAGCAAAACCTTATATTTTGAAAGTAATTTGAAAGAATCAACAATTACCTCAATTAGGGTTCGAGATTCGCTCGAAACAGAGAGAAAGAATCAAAGACAAAAATAGAAGATCGATTGGTGGTGGGTTACTAGGTCGTACATGGTGACAGTGGGGTAGTGGAGGGAGATTGGAGAGGGTGGTCGTGTACTCATGACTCGCCGGAGTTAAGGTCAAGACTAAGATTCGAGAGTTTAGTCCGAAGAGAGAGAGCGGTTGCTTCGATTCGAGCCTTCGAGAATGAGAGAAAGTCTGATTTAGGGTTGAGAAAAACATTAGACGGTCGACATTAAATCTAATCATCCAACAATCATCAATTTTCTAAAGTTAATTTAAAAAAAAAATATATATATATATATATATATATTTTTTTTTTTACTTTCAATTCAGCTCAGGATTATACCCTACTGTTGTTAATTATAGTATTTTATTTTAGTGGTATAAAATTATTAAACTAATGTTTTTATTATCATGTAACAGATTACCCATGTGTATATCTGGACCGACCTGTTATCTTAACATATGCTTATTGGGTTACCTGATAATGACCCAATTTGTTATCGTGTCAACCTGAAAACCTGTTAATTTTGTGTCATGTCGGGTTAATGGGTCATGTTAGAAATTGCTAAGCCTATCCATTACGCCAACTGTAATAATATAATTAGTTCAAAATATATTTTTTTACGTTTCCAACTAATTATATTATGACATTTAATGTATGAGGCCGGGTACTCGCACACCGAAATTTTTTTCTCATATGATAGCTAATTAACTTATTTCAACGTTTAATTTGGAGAGAGAAAGGGGTTAATTGCTATTA
This sequence comes from Pyracantha coccinea, assembly GCA_028566515.2. Lineage (NCBI taxonomy): Eukaryota > Viridiplantae > Streptophyta > Magnoliopsida > Rosales > Rosaceae > Pyracantha > Pyracantha coccinea. Next base: position 8,384 of record JAOTRO020170603.1, on the reverse strand, counting down.
TGATAATTCAGCCCATTATAGTGTGTAATGAAAAAAAGGTTCTCTACTTTAACATTATATATACTATTAAAATTAAGAATAAACTTGATATAAGTTTGATTTTATGAAACAATTATTAGGTATGATCTAGTTCTACTTGATTATTGAGTTAGGTAGGCTGATCATCGTCCACATCATTTTATTTTCATTTTTTCTGTCAAATTTACCTCTTAATAATATTTTCGCTTAACAATCCCTGCATTGTAGGATTGCTTCTAAACAATATTATCTCTTCTTCCTCATAGCCCTGTAGATCTGGCATTCGTGTCGTGTTTTTCGTGTTCATGTCATTTTCGCGTTATACATGATATCTTAACAAGTCGTGTCGTGTAACACCCCTTAAAACAAACAAGTAAAATAACCCGACCCAAAATCAACCCGTTGATATTAATAGGTAATATGATCCGACCCGTTACTCATTAAAGAAAATTATAAACCAATAAATAATCAAATAAAAAAAAGAAATTGTTATTAGCACTCCAAAAATCTTATTTTACACTACTCACAAATGTATTTTTCTTTCTAATCATAGAAAGTTTGGAGTGTCAAATGAGATTTTTGGAGTGCTGATAACAATTCCCTAAAAAAAATACTAAATTAGTATGTACATACTACATTGTCACATTCAAAACAAAAAAACACAGTTGTCTTTCAAGTATTACATACCCAAAGTACGAGTGATTGTATATTTTCTTTACATTTTTACACTTCTAAAATAATTATTATGAATTTTATTAATTTTGCACTCAAATGAAAAACAGTATTCATGAGGGTTTGGAGGTTTTAAAAATCTAAACGATGATGTAAGTGTAATCATTGTCTACTCGTGGAGGAATGATGCAATCACAAGTGTTTATAACTAATAATATACTAGTTGATTTTCATTTTAGACAACACGTTAAGTAAAATTTATCCTTAGTAATGATAATAAGAAACTTTCATAATAAAAATAAATAAACAAATAAAAAATTTTAACTTATATTGAATGTACAATATATGCACTATGGTTATTGTATTTTATAATAAGTTTTTTGGCAATAAACTTTAAAATTATCACAATACTTTTTTTCTTAATGTGTTGAAACGGGTTACCCAAGTATTACCCGTGTGTATACTCATTAAGAACCCGTTATTAATGGGTCACCCGATAGCGACTCGATTAGTTCTCATGTAAGAAGTTGTCAGGTCTATAGCACCATACATTTTGTAAAGCAATATTATTTCTTTGTCGTCTTTTTCTTCCATCTATTTTCTTAACGGGTTCCCCAGTAAGGACTCGATTAGTTATCGTGTTCACCTGAAATCTATTATTTTTGTGTCATTAACGTGTTATGTTACTGCATCAAGTAAGAAATTGCCAGGTCTATAGCCCATACATTATTTTAATAAAGCAATATTATTTCTTCATCGTCTTTTTCTTTGATCTCTTTTCTTCCGTCGTATTCTTCTTCTTTTTGTTCCATCTTTCTTTTTTCTTTTTCTTTTTTTTTCTCCTCCTCCTTCACAAAATCTTCTTTGTTTCACGAATTGCAGACTTATGATTCCGGTGTACACACATCGTTTTTTAAGAAACTTTTTGCTAGTTCTAATAGAATTTTACAGCTTAATTTTTATGTTTCTATAATTCTCAATATAAGTACATACAATCCTTGTTACATAAGGAAACAATAAAGGACACAAATATATCATTCCTAAAACATGACTCTAATAATTACACAATATTGACATTCCTTTCCCTTAAATATTGACTCACGCCAATACTCCTCCTCAATTTCCATTGTATTCTTCTTCTTTTTGTTCCATCCTTCTTTTTTCTTTTTCTTTTTTTTCTCCTCCTCATTCACAAAATCTTCTTTCTTTCACGAATTGCAGACTCATGATTTTAGTGTACACACATCGTTTTTTAAGAAACTTTTTGCTAGTTCTAATAGAATTTTACTGCTTAATTTTCATGTTTCTATAATTCTCAATATAAGTACATACAATCCTTGTCACATAAGGAAACAATAAAGGACACAAATATATCCTTCCTAAAACATGACTCTAATAATTACACAATATTTACATTCCTTTTCCTTAAATATTGACGCATGCCAATACTCCTCCTCAAGTTAGTGCATAGATACCACACATGCCCAACTTGATAAGTGAGTCATCAAAGCTCTTACTACACAAGACATGAGTAAGAATATCTGCAAGTTGTTCTTCCGAGCTCACAAACGGTATGGACACCACCTTCTTCTCAAGCTTCTCTTAAATAAAATGTCGAACAACCTCAACATGCTTAGTCCTATCATGTTGTACTGGATTCTTTGCTATTTCTCTCGCCGACTTATTGTCACAACAAAAATTCATTGCTTTTTTTTGCTTAAAGCCGAGATCCCAAAGAAACTTTTGTAGCCAAAGGATCTCATACACTCCATGCACCATACCTCTAAATTCGACTTCCGCAGAAGATCGTGACACCACCTTTTGTTTCTTACTTCACCAAGTAACCAAATTACCTCCAACAAATGTAAAATACTTGGACGTAGAAAACCTATCAGTCACATCTCCTACCCAATCAGCATCAATAAATCCCTCAATCCTTATATGGCCATGAAGTTCATACAAAATTCCCTTCCCCGGAGCAAACTTCAAATACGGCAAAATTCGCATAACTGCAGTCATGTGATCCACACTTGGTGAGTGCATAAATTGACTCACCACATTCATTACATAGGAAATATTCGGACGAATGTGGGACAAATAAATTAGTCTCCCTTCCAGTCTTTGATATCTGCCTTTGTCCATTGGTTTCTGATCTGGATAAATCCCTAAATAATGCTTCTCAACAGTAGTTCGTACACAAGTTTACATCCAAGCATACTTGTCTCCTTCAATAAATCCAAAATATATTTACGTTGAGACAAGAAAATACCTTTAGACGAACAAACCACTTATACTCCAAGGAAATATTTTAAATCTCCCAAATTTTTCATCTCAAATTTAGCAACAAGACTCTCTTCCAGTTTTACCATCTTTTCCGAATCATCACCTGTTATTATCATGCCATCCACATAGATAATTAAAGCTGTAAATTTGCCACTTCTCCGTTTTACAAACAACGTGGAGTCGGAGTGACTCTAGTAATATCCATTCCTTCTCATGACTTGAGTAAATCTACCAAACCATGCATGAGGTGATTGCTTAAGCCCATTCCCTCTGGCATTATATCCCGAAGGAAAATCCATATATACTTCTTCTTCTAAATGCCCATGAAGGAAAGCATTTTTTAGATCAAATTGTTTCAGCACCCAATTCAAATCTGCAGCTAATGAGATAAGAACATGTATCGTATTCATCTTGTTCAATGGGGAAAAGTTTCATGGTAATCAACACCATATGTTTAAGTATAATCTTTTGCTACTAACCTTGCTTTATACATGTCTATTGATCCGCCAGCCTTGTATTTAATTGTAAAGACCCACATGTACCCCACCAATTTTTTTCCTTTCTGTAGTTCCATCACTTCCCATGTATCATTTTTATATAGTGCCATCATTTCTTCATCCATTGCAGTAGCCCATTTAGGATCCTTCAAGGTCTCCTCAACTAGGGTTGGCACTTGGATTGTTTCCACATTATTCACCCATGTTTGGCATTCAGGTGCAAGGTTCTTGCATAACACATAATTTGCTATTGGATACTTTACTTTTCCTTCAGGAGAAAACCTGTCACATCCCGGCCCGGGGTCCACCATATCTCGGGCTCGCTCCACCACTATAGCACGATATTGTCCATTTTGGGCCCCAACTACGCCCTCACAGTTTTGTTTCTGGGAACCCACATGAGAACTTCCCAGTGGATCATCCATCATGAGAGTGCTTTCGCACGCTACTCGCTTAACTTCGAAGTTCCGATGGAACCCGAAGCCAGTGAGCTCCCAAAAGGCCTCGTGCTAGGTAGAGATGGGAATATACATATAAGGCTTACAGAATCCTCACCCCTGGGCAATGTGGGATCTTACATATAAGAGGGAGGCTTGCCCACAGCAGTGGGCACACCTTTTCCACTGGACTCCTTAACTTGATGAGTCATTCTAAACTTCCTTCCTTCTAGCCCGATCTACCCCTATTATCTAATGGGAATAATAGAAGGTCAGGCAAACTTGGTTCCTAGATCTCTTCCTCTTCTGGCTGACTAGTTGCAGGCTTCTCCTTCTTCTTCCCCTATCCTTCTTTTCCTTATGCAAAGGAAACAGGGGAATCACTGGCTATTTCTCAAGACATGCCTCTCTTATCATTTCCCTAGCATGACCATCTTTTGCGATAGGATATTCCAACTCCAATCTCCTCTGCAGACTCCCTGTTAATGAACAAAGTCTACTAACTTCTCTTCTGGTTTCTAGGGAAATCTTCTCCATACTCTTCAACACTTGCACCATGGTAGCTTGCAAGTCTTCGTTGGTAATCTTTCCCCCTCACTTCTCAGATGAAGTTGGGCTCTCCAAAATAGCAGAACCTCGTAAGGAGGGGACATCTTCGTCGTGATCCGTCATGTCTGGACTTGTTGGACAATAGGGTTGCTCGTACTCTGTATTCCACCTGAAAGTCCGCTCCTTCCATCTTCTTGGCATACAAAATTATTAGTGTCCCACCAAGCGTGCCAAAACTATGTTCGAGGCAAGGATTTCCCCTCACATAGCTCCCTAGAGGCATGACACTTGATGTGTTGTCGGGCTTGCTCTCGTTGCTTGGTGTGCTACAATGAGAGTTTGTAATTAGTTTCAAGGGTGCCTTTATGGGCCCTTAGGTATAGGTGTTCAGGCTCACAATCAAAACTAACAAGGATCTTGGCATGCCACTGTTATCTCAGTATAACAGATGTTGAACAAATATCATTTCAATCGATTACTTGGGGCCCAAGTTACTTAAACTTCTTATTATCAAAGGATTGTCACAGATGGGTTAAATTTACATTAAGTTATTTTTCTTGCATTGTGAACAAGGACTTTTAGTTCATAATCTTGAATGTTCAAAACGAAGGGAGTTTAGAGCCCTTTTAACCATTTCCTCGAACACAGTTTGTTCTTAATGAAAACAGGTTTATTAAGTTAACCAGATTCGAATGAAAATGGGACTCTTAGATGAAAAAATGTTGGAAATAACTTGAATACATGCTGAAAAAGTACATTAGGCAACAGATCTACTAAATGAAAGTATAAACAAAGAGACGCAAGCACGATTTCACCTTGTCGGGCAAGGTTGAACTTCTTGCAGCCACTTCTCCTTGAGTTTATAGAGGTTGTAAGCTAAAAGGGATGGATGGTAAACATGTTTTTCACTTTGGCATCCTTGGGCCATTCTAACACAAAGCCCATCATTAAATATTAACCCAAACAAATTGACTTACGAAAAGGAAACATATTTGTGATTAAAGCTCATGTGTTTCTTTTGTATTATATAGAAAAAGATAATACTATCATAAATAAGGTATAATTTGTGGGATTGAGCAACACCTTCACTTACGTTTTACATGAAATGTAAAAGAAACAACGTAAAAAGGGTCCATTGACGGGAGAAAAATGATAAAAGTAAGCAGAAAGTAGAGGTGGGCCTTTTGGGCTTTAGTTAATTGGTTGTAATCCTAAATTGCATGGTCTAAAGAGTGCAAGAGATGAGTTGTAGCTAGCTGAGTTAGGCTTTTATGGTGTAGGCCAAAGAAAGAATATCTTGGTGGAGTTGGGTTTTTGGATTTTTTTTGTCATGGCAAAATGCTAGTGTAAGTGTTGAAAGTGAATCCTACATCGAGAAAAGAATGGACTTAGAATGTGCATATAAGGAGTTGAGCTGCTTTTCTTATTGCTATTGCCGATTAGTGTTGTATAAGAACCTATTCAATAAGTGCTCTAATGAGCATGAACGACCAGTTGACGACTTTTGAAGGATATTTGTCAAACCAACTCCTCCACTTAACAAGAATATTACAGATTTTTCACAGAATGACCAAAATGATTTACGACGAACAAACTCAGGGACCACTTCTATCGATTTTCATTGTCCTGGATCAAAGTGAGTAGTTATGTAAATCTCAGAGGCCATTTTTGCTAAAAAGCCAATACTAATTTTTAGAGGACTAAAATATAGTCAAGGGCTACGTTTAGTCCTCCATTATGGAGATGGCCAAAGACCATCTACAACAATTTTGTTTAACTTTTACTAGTTTAGCGGGTGAACAGTGTCGAAATACTACTTTAATGACACACCCTGATCTGGAATGTCCATGTGTTGAGACGTGCTGGTCGACACCTGGAAGGTGAGGAATCCATAAAGTGTAGTTGACGTGGAAAGTACGAATAAATTAAAACTTGAACTAAAAGAACCAAGAGTGCGCAAGTGAGTAGGTCATAACCTTTATTACAAAACATCAGTGTCTGAGCATAAGTGTAGCAACATTAGAAAGTATTCACATCTTAAAAGGATGTATATTGGTATTTGGTTATGAAAATTGCAATAGTTTGAGAGAATATTAAATAAATAGGTGTTATAATTCTATTGGGCCACATATATGATCAGCAAATTGGGTACTTCTAGGTGAGTAACCCAATACTTTTTCTTAAAAAGTTACAAACAACCAAATACGGACATGATCATATATTAGGGTTTTTATCACAAATGGTCTCTGAAATTGACCTACCCAATCAAGATGGTTCCTGAAATTGAAAATCAATCAATGTTATCCCTGAAATTGGGTGATGTAAATCAATGTCGTCTTTCTGTTTCAATTTTGTTAAAAAATCTGTTAGTATGTTGACTTGGCACATTGTAGGTACCCCTCTCCAATATTATGATGCCATGTAAATTAGAATAACAAAATTTTAATTAGCCCTTGTATTAATTAAATAGAAAAAATAAAAAAATGAAAAAAAATAAAATAAAAGCCTGACTCCATCCTTCCTTGCTGGGCATCGTCTTGAGTCGCCGGAAAGCTAGGCACAAGAATTTCAGTCTCTCTCTATTAATTGAAGCCATGGTTGTTGACCGGTTCAATCCATCTAAGCCACTAAAACTTTAATGACTGACAACAAAGCCTCACGGGCTCATCCCGGCCACCTCCCTCCTACACTCGTGGCTCATGCGGCCGGCCCTCTCCTTCCACTGAGGCGACCCCTTTACTCCCTAACAAAACCCACTCTCTCTCTATTCCCACCCACTCCCCGATTTTCCCACACCCAAAACCCACTGTTCCAGATGGACGATCTAACGGACCTCTAAACGACGCCGTTCAATGCCGCGACCACCACCTCCCACCGCCCTCCTCAACCATCTCTCCGTCCGCTAAGATAACTGAAGCGAGGACGCCACGTGGAATCTCGTCGACGCTTGGAGTTGCCGTTACCTCAAGCTTAACCGCTAGAATCTCCGCCAGAAGGACTGGCAGGAGGTCGCTAACGAAGACGACGACTCTTTTTTTTTATTTTTTGAAACAAATTTATTTATTTTTAATTAAAAATAAACTTTTATCTAATCTACATGGCATCATAATATTGAAATGGTGTCTTACAATGTGTCACTTTAGCACACTAACAGATTTTTTAAAGGAATTTAAATAAAATGACGATATTGACTTACACTATCCAATTTCAACAATGATATTAATTAATTTTCTACTTCAAAAATCATAGGTCAATTTCAATGACTATTTATAATAAAAAGCCTCATATTTATGACCTATATTAGAGCACTTCCAGCGTATGCTGGTGCTCGGGGGAAAGGCAACAAAAAGGGCTGGAAAGCCCGAGCAATTAGCTTCAGCGTGTGGGAGCCCGATGGACAAGGAAGGCTCGAGCAATAGGCCTGTGAGGAATTGCCAGCCCGAGAGCCCGAGTGGATGTGACGCCAGGGTTGACGTCAGCCAGGCGTCAGACCAATATTAAATTTTTTCTGTCAGGCGCGTGCCTCTCACCCCCACGGGGGGGCACGTCAGCCGACAGCTTTTCAGACTTTGGGCCCGCCGTTGCAGTCTGCCAATGTTACCGTTGGGAAGCTCAAAATTTGGCCCATTTTGATTGATCGAATTCTCGAAGCTCAAAGTGGTGATGCAAAAATTCAAGAATTGATTACTGCTATATCTAATGGCAAGAAAAAGGATTTAAGAGTTCGAGAATCTGATGGCATGCTTATGCAAGATAAGAGAATGTATGTGCCGAATAATGATGAGCTTAAGAAGGAAATTTTGGATGAAGCACATATTTCTGCTTATGCGATGCATCCAGGAGGCACTAAGATGTATCATACCATTCGACCATTTTATTATTGGCCGGGTATGAAGAGGGAAATTGCTGAATATGTGAGTAGGTGTAT
>JAOTRO020170595.1:0-12388 GCA_028566515.2 Pyracantha coccinea | reverse complement strand
TATCCCGATATTTCCATCGAAATTTCCGTGTTTTTGGACTACCGATATTTCCGATATCATCAATATTTTAGACCTTGATCGGCCGTGGCTTTCTAATTGGAAAGGGAAGAGGATCCTCTCCTGAGCTCAGGATAGGGATTCTCCTGATCGGATCATCCGTGATGTTCAAATTTAATTCAAGGATCCCTTCCACCAAATCCATCAATTCGGATCCTTGAAATTTAATCAAATGGCTAAAATTATTATAACTTTAAAGGGGCCCATGTTTTTAGCCATTTGATTAAATATCAATGATCTGGATTGGTGAATTTGGTAAATTTGGTGGAAGGGATTCGAAGATGATTCCTTTCATTTCTAATAAATTGTGCGTACTTTGGCCACTAGTTTAGTAGTATACATCTTTACTTGTAGGTGTGAGAAGATAGGTTTTAATCTTGTTGGTACCAAATTAATTTGACAAAATCTTTGTGTGGCTTATCCTAATCCCTTCACGACTTAGTGTAAATATTTGTTGTATTAAAACAAATAGTGTGATAGTTTCCAAAAAAAAAAAAAAAACCAATAGTGTGACTTTATTTTCTTTTGATAAATATATTTGTGTACCAACCGGCTATCAGTCGAGTTGTATTTCTCTTTCCAATGAAGAAATGATTTGAATTCTCACAACTTAGATGCACATGTTGATGTTGGGTGGTGCTGAAGAGGCGATTGACATAAATTTGGTGTTTTTGTTGAAGAATGTAAAGTCCAACAACGAAAGTTTGATACAGTTTATTTTGAATAATTTCACCACTAATTGTATAGAGACATTTCTGCATAAAACTCCCATACTTTGAGCATCTTTAGCCGGCTCGTAGCTGAAATTTTAAGAGGATTTAAAATTTAAAAATAAAAAAAATAAAATAAAATAAAAACTAATGAAAAAGACTTGAAAACTTTAAGTTTTAACGATAATGACAAAATAAAGAGTAAAATGAATAGTACCTTGATTGACTTTTAAGTGTTAAAATTTAGTTTTTCGTTAAAGTGAACAGTACCAAAAACTTTTCGTTAAAGTTTCCTTAAAAAAAATCATCTTTGATCACACTCCCTGTTTCACGCCTAGGATACCAAATCCTAACGGATAACATTGATGATATGATTAGCAACTTTCAATACCAAGTGAATAGAGTCAATAGACTAACAAAGCCTTAGCATCGAGCTTTCAAAAGTCACTTTTTCTATCCTCTCAAATGGGTTGGGTTTATTGATGCCACTTATCAATTTTGAGAATAAAAGGGTTGCATTAGGGAAAATCGAACTCTTAACCTTTCTTATTGAGTTACTCTTAACCCATTACCCAACACACATTCATGATTAGAAAAAAATTTTGTGCACAATCTTATGTGTGCTCCTATCTATGCATATGCTTGGGTGTTGAGTGATTAAATCTTCTGAACTCATTTTATATGCATCATTTTTGTAAGCTTTATCATTGATTAATACTCTGTGGGTTCTATCATTCATTAGCACGTGTTAAGTTTATGATGCAAAATCAAAGAAAAGTTACTAAGTTTTTATTTATTCAGCAAAATCTACCTTTACAAAGTGAAGGGGAAAAAAACACACACAAGTTACTGGTCTCTTACATTTCTTCTGCGCAAAACTCAAGATAATTAAACTTCTATTCTTCTTCGATGAACAAGACAAAATACCACAGAGAAAGGTCACAAAAGCTCAATAAGTCCAGTCTCGAGGCAAACCAGCATTGGAACAAACGCTTTTGATGGCTTTAATCTCCTCCCTATTTCTTAAACCTACAACAAAACATATAATCAATAACTGAATCATGATATTTGGATGACGAGAAATACTAAAAGAGCTTCTCAAAAGTAGAACATTTTATGAACTTTCTTTTAACGTTAGTTTTTGCGTCAACAATATAAAACATTAAGCTAAAAACATGAGATGACAGATAATTCATAAAGAATTCAACTTTTGAAAGAATCCCCTTAACACTTCTCTTGAAAATGATAAAATTTTCGTTTGCAAACATGACAACGTTCATGCTACCATTAACTGCCATAAATGTATGGACGATTGATAGTCGTTATTCTATGATAAGTGATTTTCACACCGTCCCTTTTTAGACACATGTTTCTTCTTCCTTCTTATTATTTTAATTTTCTTTGAATTATTCAATATATTTAACGTCAATCTTTCTCAACTTAAAACAAATTGCTAAAAAACTTAATTGAAAACACGTAGCATCAAAGAAGGCATAAGTCTTCTTCTTACAATTTGTGTAAAATGCACGCACTGTTTCATATATCGACACAAAACATTTTGCAGACAGCAATGATGCAACATATTTAGACGTGATACGAGAAGTTAAACAAACGTTACACCAAACAGAAAATAAACAAATGGATCAACACACAAACAAATATCAATGTCTTCAAACACAAAAAAGATGCAAGTAACAAATGGAGGCGAGAACATGAAACGAGAACGCTAAGATGGTTGTGCACAAACCTATTAGACATTGTAAAGTGTTTTAATTTTTTAACATAACATGGCGTACTTAGTTTAATACCACTAATCACTAGACGCCCCGTTTCATCTAACATATAAAACAACACAAAACAAAACCATACTTTACCTAGGACAAGAAAAAAAAAGACTGAGAAGGAATTAATAACTGACCCTGCTTCCTTTCGACCTCCGGATTACTGGCGATGGCGGTGGTTGTGGTCGTGGAATGCAAAACCCTGGGATGAAACACGCCTGTGCTTCCACAAACCCTCCCAAAACCACCCATTGATCCATTGCCTCTACCCTGGAATGGCAAAACACGGTTTTGCTGTCTCTTCGGAATTCCATTTCCCGTTTCCAAAAAGCTACCAACCTGCCCAAATATTACAAGTATATAGGAAATAAATTTAGTTGCAAGCTCACCATTTTCGATGTTCAAACTTAGAGATCACTCTAAATCGTAGTACTAAATGAAGATACTTTCATTTATTGAAGTAAGCAAAACATTTGAAGACAGACTAAGGGCAAAATAATCCGGTTCAGTTTTCTGGTCCTGCATTTACCTGAAGTTGAGCCGGGTTCATAAACTGATAGTGGTAGTGGAGGTGTTGAGTCCCGTACCCATGAAAAATAGGACCTTTTTGTACAAAACCATGGCTGTCGCCGAGATTAAAGTACCTCTGGGCCAAATAATTAAGCTGGGTGGACAGGACCGCCGATCTGACCTGGTGCAAACTCTGTAAAAATACAAAACACCCCATGTTAGATATTCATGCAAAGCAAAGGGTGCAATGGAAATCAAGCTGTGTGTGTGAGTCAGGAGAGAGAGAGAGAGCTGAAGATTTGAAAGGCTTGGAATTTGGTATTGTTTGAGGAGAGAGAGAGAGAGAAGCCAACTGCCGAGCGAGGTCATCCGTGGTATTAGAGAAATGGTGATGGCTAAGTGTGGAGGTTGAAGAAGCTGCTTCGTTGAAAAAAAAAATCAGATGGAAGCCACAGTTCACAGTCATCGGGATTCGGTGGAAACCCAGCCATTTTTAGGATAAACCAGCAAACTTCACACACCAAACAAACAAAAAACGAAAATCTCTCCTTGCAAATATGCAAACACTGAAGAAAAAACCCAACAAAAACAGAGAGAGAAAAACCCAACAGAAACACAGAAAAAACATAGAAAAATAAAGAGGGGGATTTTAAAGGTCTAAAAGCGGTGCGATATGGACAAAAGTTAATTTTAAAACGACCTTACAACTCTCTCTCTCTCTCTCTCTCTCTCTCTCTCTCTCTCTCTCTCTCCCTCTCTCTCTCTCTCTCCCTGTCTCTCTCTCTCTCTCTAACGAAGAAAGAAAATGGGTCTGTGTGATACGGCCTGTTTGGTTCCCAAGAAAAACGAGTTTTTGGAAACTAATTGATGAGGCACTGAGCAATTTTCAGTTCCAACTTCCAAGGCTTCAATAGAACTAGGAAAATTTTGAAAAACACCCCAGCCCAGAATTTATTTACAATGTCGTGAAAACACGCGAGTTTCCAAAAATTCCTTGCAAAATTAATTTAAAACCTTACATAGGAAATTAAAGTGGTACCAAACAAGCCCTAGTTCTATCACTTTGAGAATGAATGACATGAGACAGGTTTACCATCACTATTCACCACTACCATCATGTCCCAATCAGTGATACTGTAGTACTTTCTTACGTGTTAATACATTATTGGACCAAAACGCTACTGTTGCAATAACTTGTTGTATTTAAGTTATTTTCCTCTGTTTTAGGTTTTAGAACCCGACGACCACTCTCTGAACGCCAACATCACATTTAGTGGATTCGGAGCCGTATCAGTTCAACTCGTTCGTGCTTCCACTACTCCTTAACTCAAAACCTCCTTCTATTCTATGTAACACTACTCGGCTATAGCAACTCCTGCTTCTACTCGAAAACAAATGGACACTTGTCCAAATAATTAAAATTGTATACACAGATTGGACACTTGTCCATTTATAATTAGGTAGAAGCAAAAGCTACTGATGGATTTGCAATTGCAGAAATCCAACATCTGTCTTATGGACACGTAGCGGTTAAATGAGGGTCAGGCTAATGAAAGATGTACGAGGGTGATGTGGGAGAGGAGAGAGGATCCTCACTTAAATGAGGGTCAGGCTAATGAAAGATGTACGAGGGTGACGTGGGAGAGGAGAGAGGATCCTTTTTGTGAGGATCTCGGAGATCCTCCAATCATAACAGTTCATCATATATTGTGCGGTCAGTTTTTGTCGAGTACTGTTTATATTCAATTTTAAATAAAAAAATTACAATAATTTTTAACCACACGATGAATAAATATGATTGGAGGATCCGGATGGAAGAGGTAACACGGGAAAGTCTAATACGTTTTGCAGGCACCAATTCAACAGAACGGATTTTGTCGGCCAGACTTTGACGAGACTCGTCCTTTTTGCACACAAAGGATGGGCTACGGTGTGGGTGTATTCAAATGAATAAACATGCACCTCTTCTTTTGTTTTGGGTTATTGGGTCGGGCTCATAACTCACTCATTTGGGCCCATCGTGAAGGAGCTGGTACTCCCTCGTCAGAAGGCTAGGTTCTAGGGACAACAAGCTGGATGGGTCCGTGGTCCATGGCCGCACGTCAAGGTGCACCTACGTAGGTCTTATACCTCTAAGGTCTCGTTTCACAGCTCGTATAAAAGATTGCATGTGATTAATCATACGGACCTGATTGTTTGGTGCAGTTATATATTGATCATGCCTAATTTTTTGTGTGCGACTCACATCCGCTTAGTTATGCTTCTCAAATTAAATGTATAATTCAATACAGTTTGACGTACCAAATTCTTATCTGTTATTTTGATGGTCCCCTTGCTCCAGGTGGCCAATCCTATATCAGTTTCAAGTTTAACATCATTCAATTATAATGAAATTTTGAAGTAACACGTCTTTGTTTGAAAGCCGAGAATGAATTTTTACTTTTCTCACGTTAATTGAGAATTCGAGGTTATGCGATTTGAAAGCGCATGTTACGAAGAATTTGCAACGAGTTTTGGTGAACTTTTGGGTATTAAAATGAATTTTGGGCATCAAAGTCCTCATGATCGTCGTAGTGTCTCAGAATCTGGACTGCGTTCGCTGTCAAATGCAAGAGTCGAGCGTTCAGTTCAAGTATGAATCTCATAAATGTTGAATTTTAAGACTGGAATGTAATGTATATTTTACGAAGTAAATTTAATGAATGAGAAAGGAGAAAATAAAAAATGAAAATAAATTGAGATTTGATAATAACACTCTGTTGATGACACACATATTTGGAGCATAACTCTCCCCTCAACTGCTGATAATTATTTTTAATTGCTTTGATAGGTAGTTTTTTGAGTTTAAATTACGATATTCAATTATAATGAAATTTGAAATTCGTACAATACATGGACGATATTCATTAATTGCGTTGATGGATGGTTTTAGTTTCTAAAAGAAAAAACCAACTTACGAAAATGGAAAATTTACCACTCACACTTTACATCATAGTTTTCAAAAACTCATAACAAGCTCCGAGCTCCAAATAACAATCTTTTAACTTAATTCTATATAAAAATTCAATACAATTTGACGTACCAAATTCTTGTCCGTTATTTTATTTTTATATTAAAATTTATTGAACACTTTTTATTTTTTTACTAAACACTTTTAAATTATTTTTCATACTCATAACGCCTTTAAAATATAATTTATCAATGCGCTTTATTTTATAGTCAATTATTCTCAAATCACAGAATCTGGTTTTTAATAAAGCACATCTAAAACATCGAAGCAAATGATAAAAACCAATAATTATACAAGCCCTAGAAACTGAGGAGCCCCTCCCTTACTACTAATTACTTAATCCTAATTGGGATGGGAAACTAATCCAATCCATGGAATTACAAAAAAACCCAAACCCAATTCCTCTTCCCAAACACCAGATAGGAAACATCTTTCCTATCCAGGCAGCTACATATCAGTTTCAATTCCACCTTCCAAAACGCTAAATTGCACATTTACCCCCAAAATCTCACCTCCAATTTCCTAAAACGACATCATTCTCAAACACTTTCGTAACCCACACGACCATATCCACAAAATATTCACACCTTAAATTATGTCATAGTCAGGTATACCTTCCTTATCGTATACCAAACTGCATACTATCAATCTCGCTATCACCAACCAATTAAAAAACACAGAATGAAGTGACCTTTCTAGTCGGACCCTTTAACGGGTCGGGAAATCGGACCCGCCGGCGACCTGAACCCGAAAGTCACAGGGTCGTAAGCGCACCAATGGAACCCGACTTCTATCCCCATCTCGTTCGCCCTCGAACACTCCTCGCATACCGTCGCTCCACTCGGACGGCCCAGCCCGAGGCCGAGCACATCGGCCCTTCCCAGGCCCATGTTCATCAAGTACCTCTCTTTCTCAATCTGCAGCTCTCTGACCCGATTCTCGTACTCGACCCGACCCGAAAAAGGCACGGCCAATCCGGCGACGTTTTCGATCTCCATGCCGCGCTTTAATAGCATAACATTCTCGAGATGGAGATTCTTGTTGATCGGATTTTGAGCTCCAAGCGACGCCGTGTTGCGGTACTCATCTTCTTGGAAGTCCTGGTAGTGGCGGGGGAACTGGTAGTTGTGATTCTTCCGCCTCCGCTCGCGCCTCGACCGCTTGAGCTCCACGAGGAAGAAGCAGTTCTTCTCGCGAGAAATCGCGCTGAAGTTGACCTTGCCGGTGATGGGGATTCGCTGGCGGGTCTCCGGCGAGGAGAGGAAGACGGTGAACTGCCCCGGCAGGATTCCGATCTTTTGACTCAGAGCCGACTGGAACCGCGAGAAATCAAGCTTCGGGTAGACGACGAGGTCGCCGATATCGGTCTCGGTCTCGCCGTCGGAGAAGACGACCGGGAACGAGACGCCTCTTTCGGCCTCCATCATCTTACTATCTCCCGTCTCCGGCGAGGTGACGTCAGATTTCCGGTGATAAATTCGTCGGAGTTTTGAAATCCGATGGTAAATAAGGGGATTTTTGGTGGAGGGGGAGAAATGAACAGAGGAAAGGGGGGTTTATATAGAGAGGTGTGGGGGGTTTAGGACTGACGTTGTAAATATGGTAAGGCGGTAGGGGTATTTAGGGAATTATGTTTTTGATGTTTTCGTGAGGAGCCAGGTTAGGGGAAGCTCGATCGTATCTTCCAGATCACACATTCCTTTTATGTGATATTTGGATGCTTGGGGCCCAAGCAACCGAAAACGGCGGCGTTCCGGTTTGTTTGGCCAGTCTCGGAAATTCATTGTTTTTTTTACGTTGTATTTATTATTTTTTGTTGAGACAATATATTTGTTTTGTTCCGGTTATTAGGAAAAATGGAGAAAAATTTGTGTGGGGCTTGACTTCCTATTAGACTTCACTTAATGGCACTACAATCCACTAAAAACTCGTCACATGACAAGTCTTAAATATAATCTCTTCGTTCTTTTATATTTAAAATTCTCATAATTATTTTTCACTAATTAATATATTATGTAATATCAATCTAATGTTTCCATTTTTTTTCTTCTTTCCCCTTTTTCTTCCTCCTTTCCCCCTTTTTGTCTTCCCAAACTTCCCTCCACTTTGTTTTGTCGTTCTCTTCACTGTCTCTCCCACTTCTTTCTCTCCCAGTTGTGGTTCTTGCTTTTTATGAAATTCTGCATTTTTTTCTTCAGAAAATTTCTTTGCTTTCTTTTCCTCTCCTCTCTCCAAATACAAACATTTCTTTTCCCCCACTATTTCTTCCCTCTCTATAAATACCAAAGTGCACACTCCAGATCATCGAGTTAATTTTTTCATAACATATTTGTTATCTTTCACTTTATTTTGATCGTAGTAGCTTTTTATTTTCATGAAAGTACATCTCTACCAAATATAATTAAGAAAAAAAAACCTTATACGCCTATATATGTGGGTTATTCATGTCAAGTTCACATGATCAAAGCAACTATTGTATAAAAAAACGAAAAGAAACTTACAAATTCTTGGTTGCTTTCCATGATAAAATTGGAGTAGGTGTTGAATTTTTTTTTTTTTGAAGGAAAGCAAGAAACAATATTGGAAGAGAAAAAAGTTGGAGAGTACTGAAGACCTACGGCAAAACAAACTGGAGGGGAATTTGGGAAGAAAAAAAAATAGGGGGAAAGAAGAAGAAAAAAAAAGGAAACATTAGATTAAATATAAATTAATTAGTAGAAAAAATAATTATGAAAATTTTAAATATAAAAGAATGGTAAAAGATTATATTTAAGACTTTTTGAGTGGGTTGTAGTGCCGCTCAGCGAAGTCTAGTGGCAAGACAAGCCTCACACAAGTTTTTCTCGGAAAAATGGGGATTTAAAATTTTTTTCTTAAAAAAAAAACATTACTTTCTTTTACATTACTGCTCTAAATTAGAATAAAAAACAGATATATAAAAATAAAAAGAGTCTAAATTCTGGACGAAGTAGGTCAAAAACGTGATTTTTTAGTTTTATTAAATAAAATTGTTGGTTTTTAAAGTAGGAAATTAAATTAAACGCAAAATCCCTTGGGCAACTAATACAACAATTATCAAAGTGTAAGGGAAGCCTTACATTACTAGGGATAAAATCAAGCCAGTACAATCTGACGAAATAGTGTGTCCTAAAACGGTTAATTTATCATTCACGAAGTTGGCCTCCCGACAAACATGAACAAAACTAATACCCTCAAAATCATGGAAAAGTTTATGGATATCCCCAAGCAGCAAACAAATTTTCCAACGAATTGAGCGAGCACCATTCACATAACCAATCAAAACCTTCGAGTCCCCTTCTTACAATTTTCTTGTGATCAACCCTAATTGCTTGAGAAAATCCCAGACAGAGCGCTGAAGCTTCGATTAAAAACACGTTTGTAGAACCAAGGGGTTTGGCTCCAACACTGAAAGGAGGACCCACTCAGAATGAATATTGAAACTTTCACTTAAAACAGATTCATCAAAAGTTTAATTTAACAAAATCCCAGGGAGGAGGAAACCAACTAATAATCTCTAGAAAGGTATGAGAGGCTTGACGAATGTCTGTGGCGGAGAAATGAGCTTGAAATCATTCCAGAATTTCGTATCTACTATAATTACTTTAAGATAGTGTTATTCATATATCTATTTTTACATCTTACACATCTTTATTAATTTTTTAACGTTAATTTTTAATTTATTTGATCTAACGACCGAAAATTGAAAAATATACGTGAGAAGTTACTGAAAAATAAGACGATTTCTTTTCTTGATTCTCAAATTTGCCAACGGACAATAGGCAAATAAAAATAGATTAAACAGAAGAAAGTAAGGAAAAGAAAATAAAATAAAATGTTTTGAGTCTCTTCTCTCAGTTCAACACGTCACGTCAACCTCCTTCTTCTTTGCTGCCAACCATGATACACGTCATCATCATACTGGCCTTTGGTCAGTCTGATCAGGGTAGCTTTCCTCTCTCGACCAAATAGCCAAACATATTTTCTCAGTTTTAAAAAATTACAACAATTATAAATGCATTGGAAATAAAATCGCCGCAAATTCCGTTTGCACCCTCGGGAGTGTGTTTCACAGTAAACACATTTGGGTGTCGCTGCTGTTGGGACTACGATTTAGAAGTATTATTGTTTATTTGTAAGTTATTTGCTTCTGGTCCCGTTCTCGTAGGCCTCATGGTCTAAACAAAATATGGTTATCCCATCGTTAGATCTTAATTTAACTATGTAGAAGATAGTAAAATAACAAAAGTTAAATGACCACAATTTTCTTGAATCATAGACTAGAAGTTGAGAGAAGGGTACTCTTATTTGAAAGAGGATCATCGCCGGATCCTTTTTGTGAGAAACCCGGAAATCCTTCAATCATATTCGTTCATCATCATACATAGTGCGATCAGTTTTTGTCAGATATTGTTTATATTCAATTTTAAATAAAAAATTTATAATAATTAATAACTGCACAATATACGATGAACGGATATGATTGGAGAATCTCCAAAATCCTTACAAAGAGGATCCGACAAAGATCCTCCCGGTTCTTATTTGCCCTCCTAGTGCAAAAAAAAAGTACAGATTTGTCATTCATGTACTTCTTTTCTAGATAATATTTTATTTTAAATTATTTTAATACACCGAAAGGTTCGGGATGGCGTTGTAGTTATGGGAAAAGGGATCCCTTCCACCTGAGCCAACTGAGCAAAAAATTCGGACCCTTGAAATTTGATCTAACGATTAAAAATAGGGGGTCTCATTAAAGTTATAATAACTTTAGCCGTTTGATTAAATTTCAAGGGTCCCGATTTTATGCTCAGTTGGTTTAGGTGAAAGGAATCAGGGGAGGATCCCTTTCCGTAGTTATGAAAGTTTAAAGCGTTCAACCTATACCTATAATCTACCTTCCTATCCATAACATTGTATCAATAAAAATATACACTAAAGAGTTTTTAAACTTAAGTGCAAAGAAACAAACATGCACATTTTGGCAACGAAGTTGTTTGAAGTTTTAACATCTCTTTCTGCAGACGTATATTTCTGGCAGTCTGGCTGTATTTGATTATATAAAAGGCTGAAGTTTTGAAGCCTCCAGGCACAGGGTCTCTAAAACATACATTATTAAACAAATTCCTCAAATATAATTAATTACTCTGCAGGGTTTTATTTAATTACTAAAACATATTATTTAACATTATTAAACATCTATTCTCTGTGTTTTGAACTGTTCAATGAGGGAGAATAAGATCTTATATACTACACTACTGAATTACTGATACACATGTGTTTTATAATTAAGATAAAAACTCACTTTGCACCAGAGTTTGAATCTCTTTCTTGTAAACAAGAGTACGTAATTTACAATATTGTCTAGTAAATAGACGATACTGTAAACTACATACATGGAGATGAGACAGAGACCCAAAGGAGAGCGTAATTGGAGACAAGTGCATGAGTATCACTTCAAAAAATCAGATTGAAGAACTGAAAATAAGTTGTATTTCTAGCTTTTAAAATTTAGCAAGCATGTCAAAATTGTTTCTAAAGAAATTAAACTCAAGGCACAGATGGACACAAATATCTGTGTTTTATGGGACAATATGGTTGGTTTTATACACCAGAAAATATCCACCACCACCAGTATAATTGGATGCCAATGCCTTTCCAGCTGATGTTGGTTGAGAGAACGCCAGTTGAGAGCGTTCGAGGACAAATCCCATGCAGAAACTTTTCCTGTGATGGAGAAATAATAAGTAAACAGCCAAATGCTAATCGAAGCAGACATTGAAAAGAAGCAAGCGATTCAGTCTTCTGGGATAATAGGACAGAAAATGATTTCCAGATGATTAGAGGTTCAAAAGAATTTCCTAGTTCCAAAGGACATATGATCGGTATGCGTTTCCTTCAGATTCTTGGACAATTTATTATACTAAAATCCACTTAAATTTAGCTGTTGTAATTTGGCTAGCAGTTCGTGATCCAAATCGCAGAGTTACACTATCGTACAATTTAATTGCAATGTGATGAAAATATAATAAAATCCACTCAAAAAGAAAATCCATAGGAAAGGATAGCAAGGACTTGAACATGAACATACCTCAGGGCATCTAATAACTGGGTGGCTATGTGTTTTCTTCTATTAGATGGAGTGACCCAAATGGCTCTAACACCGCAAACAGCAGCCACTGCTTCCCTTTCGCAGAAGATAGCACCGTTGAGATTCTCAATCAACGCTTCGGGAACAGAAGGGGCTTTTCTCATGACTTCCCTCTGAAACCTGATATCCCCAAATTGGAGAGTAGATGATTTTG
>JAOTRO020170578.1:0-12388 GCA_028566515.2 Pyracantha coccinea | reverse complement strand
AATCAGAATCACCACATTCTGCTTAATTTCTTGATTTGCGTTGAAATGTGATTTGATTTGGTTGGGATTTAAGGTTTCGGAGGAGCTCCAGATGTGCAGTTTGTGCTCGATTTCGTTGACACTGGGCACGACTTGATCTTGGCGGCTGATGCCTCTGCATCTGATTTGGTTTTGTAGAGATGGAGGAGGAGGAGGAGGATGAGGAGGATGGGGAGGGGGATAAGCGCCATGGGAGGGAGGTGGAGATGGAGGAAGAGAGGGCGGTGGTGGGGTTCTGGTTTTGGTGGTGAAAGAAGATTGGGGGAGGGGGGACACGAATGGATGGGGAAGAATGGGTGATGGGTTTGTAGGGATGATGCCCCTATTTAAAAAAAAAAAGAAGGATTTTGCTTTTTAGTTTTTAATATTTAATTAATTTTTTTAATAGGAAGTGGGTCCAGCCTCAAGTTACGTCAGGATTTAACGGAGGAATTGATAAACAAACTGACGGAATGTATGACATTACAACAAATTCGAATATAAAGTATGAGATTGAAATGTTTTAAAGATGAGGTATGAAATTGTGATTGGCCCAATAGTTAAAGTAATTTTGTATAATTTACCCCAAGTTTTACACATGACGCACCTCTTCTCATATGTACACCCCGGTGAGACAATTTTATCACATGAAGGACCTTTATGGTATGATATGATTTGCTACCTACCCCGCAGCAACAGTAAATAGTCATGGGATTCACGAGGAGAGGAAGAACCCATACAATAATTAGCAGAGCCCATTTGTCCAAAACAGGGATAATGAAACAATCCGACAGCCGAATCATGTAGTGCCACGTATCTATTAAACTGCAAAAGAGTAAGAGTGTTCAAATCTCCCTCTTCATACACTGTTAAAAAAATAATTAGTTGAAATGATTAGGTTTTTTAATATTTAGTGGTAAAAATAATCAGTGTTTATTATGTCATTCTTATATCATCATTTAGCATAATATATCGTAGTTGTTAAAAATTGATCATTTCCGCAAATAAATCACAACCATGTGTCGTTCCTGTTAATTGCAGTTTAAACAAGCAATCTCTCTTTAAAGAAGCGACGTGCACTGCCCAACTACTATCCATTCTGAGACAGACATACCTGCATACATTTCAAAACATTGATTGACGGAGAATCTCTCTCTCTCTCTCTCTCTCTCTCTCTCTCTCTCATCAGCCTTGACGGACCAGGCATTTGGAAGAGGAAGGAGGAGCAGCAACAGCCGCTGCACATTTGGCCCAACAGAAGAATGCAGTCTCATCACATTACGGTAACACTAACTTGGATCCTCTACTCCTTTACTTTTGAGTAGTTTTACTCAGCTGCCAAAATGGAGGAGGTTGACTGACAGACTATGTTTAACTTAACAAAAAGCTTCCTGAATTTTCTTAGTTAACATCCTATCAGATATCGAGATCAAATGGAAAATGAAGATACATAGGAATGGTATTTTGTGTTGTTATTGACGGTTGAGAGTATGAATTCCGAGTCGGGGAAAAAAATGAGCTTGCATGTGCCTGTAAGTAGTTGGCTTTATGATGGATCTTCACTGACAATCTTCTGTTTTGGTTGAATTTTGATCAGCTTGATTCTTCTTCTTCTGCTGCTGGTTCTGATGGACTGGAAGTGAAAGGTAACGGGATGACGGCGAGGAATTCAACCTTACTTTGTGTTCCGATAATGGCTGAGACTGTCGATCAGATGGTGATCGATATGGGCGAGGCCAAAGCCGTTGGTGCCGACCTTGTGGAGATTCGATTGGATTGTTTGAAGGTTTTCAATCACAATCAAGATCTCAAGCATCTAGTGAAAGGGTGCCCTTTGCCGACACTTTTCAGTTATAGGTGAGACATTTCGTGCCTTTTAAAACATTTGCCATGACAGTTGGACTACTTGGATTGAATCGTTGAGTAACGTCACTAGTTTTGAGAATGAATATCACATTAACGAGAACGGGCTGTGCATGGGCTTTTAAGTAGGTTGGGCTACTCCTCATATTGCCAATTGGTTTTATGGTGGAACCTCGAGTCTCTTCAACTAGTTTTGCAAAGAGTCTTTTCAGCAGTATACTCTGTTTCGATCTTAATTAATTTCCTAAATGCTTGCTTTGTGATCTCCCCTAAGAATCTCCCAGCCGTCTGGTACTATCAGCTGACAATATGAACTTTTCTAGGCCAATATGGGAAGGTGGCCAGTACGATGGTGATGAAAAAACTCGACTGGATGCACTTGGATTAGCGATGGAGCTCGGAGCTGATTACATTGATGTCGAGCTTCAGGTTGCTCTCTTACAAATGTACACTTTTAATTCATTATGTTGTTTGCCATGGTTGGATCATCACAAACGTAACGTGATGGCAATAAGGAAAATTCTAATGAACCCATTTTTCCATTTTGATATTTTTCTGTTTTTGAGTTTATTGGGATGATTTGTAGTTTTAAATGCACGTGAAAAACACTAACAGATTTAAACTAGGTGAACACAGGTAAAAACCATCAAAACAACACCACATTTAAAATAGGTGAACACAGGTAAAAACCATCAAAACAACAATAATAAAGTCTTATTTCATTACCTCCGACATCCTCGTTCTTAATCATGTCCTTTCTCGTGTGCCCATACATCCAACGAAGCATTTTCATCTTTGCTACCTCATCTTTTGCACGTGGTGGTGTTTGACCGCCCAACATTTCGTGCCATAAAGCATTGTTGGCTTTATTGCCATCCTATAAAATTTTCTTGAGCTTTACTGGCATAGGACGATCGCACAACACATCTGATGACTCTTCTATTTCATCCATCCAGCTTGTATTCTATTGTTGAGATCTCCATCCAATTCTCCGTTCTTTTGCAAGATAGATCAAAGATAGTGAAAACGTTCACTCTTTGGTATTTTCTATTTTCCAATCCTCACCCATATCTAACTTGGACCACTATTCCCACTGATCATGCAGTCCGTATACTCTGTCTTTGACCTACTTAGGCGAATACATTTACATTCCAACACCTCCAGCCAAAGGTTAAGCTTCGCATTTACTCCCTTATGCGTTTCATCTATCAACAGTATATCATCTGCGAAAAGCATGTACCAAGGAATATCATCTGCAATGTATCTCGTTAACTCATCCATTACCAATGCGAAAGGTAAGGACTTAAAGCTGAGCAATGGTGTAACCCTATGGTTATGGGAAAACTTTCAGTTTGTCCTTCATTAGTTCTTACTGCAGTCCTTGTTCCACCATTCATATCCTTCTTACATGGATATATGCTACTCGTACTCCTTTTTGCTCTAGAATCCTCCAAAGAGTTTCTATTGGGACCATATCATACGTTTTTCCAAGTCTATAAAGATAGTGTGCAAATCCTTTTACCTATCTCTATATAGTTCCCTCGATCTTCGTAAGAGATAGATTATCTTCATAGTTGAGCACCCTAGCATGAACTGGAATTGATTGTTTGAGACCCGGGTTTCTTGCCTCAATCTATACTCAATTAAACTTTCCTTTTATTATATGACTCATTAACTTAATACCTCTATAGTTCATGCAATTTTGTATGTCGACCTTATTCTAGTAGATGGGCACCAAAGTGATTTTTCACCACTCATTTGGCATCTTCTTCATTTTCAAAATCTTATTGAAAATGTTTGTGAACCATGCTATATCTGTTTGTCCCAAGACCTTCCACACTTAAATCGGTTATATCGTCGAGACTCACTGCTTTTCTATGCTTCATCTTTTTTAGAGCTACAATCACTTCCTCTTTCCTGATTTGGCGGTAGAAGGCGTAATTTTTACACTCTTCTGAGTTACTCAACTGACCTAAAGAAGTACTCCTTTTGTGTCCGCCATTGAATAGATTATGAAAATAAGCTCTCCGTCTATCTTTAATCGCATTCTCCATAGCTATAACATTGTCATTCTCATCCTTGATACACTTTACTTGGTTTAAGTCTCTTGTCTTCCTTTCCCTTGCTTTAGCCAGTTATAGATATCCAATTCTCCTTATTTGGTATCTAATCGCTTATACATATCATCAAAAGCAGCTAGCTTGGAGTCTCTCACGGCTTTCTTCGTCTCTTTCTTCGCTATCTTATACCTTTCACACTTTTCATCGGTTGTATCCTTGTATAAGGCTTTACAACATTCCTTCTTAGCCAAGATTTTTCCTGTTCCTTCTCCTTCCACCACCAAAATTCCTTTTGATGTGGAGCAAAACCTTTGGACCATTTGCAACTTTTAGGATACAACTAGTCATGGAATCCCACATTTAGCTAGCATTGAATTCTGCATCCCAAAATCGTTGGGCGAGTACGCTCTTTGAAAGTGACATGTTTTTCTCCTTTTAGATTCCACCATCATGTCCTTGCACACTTCAAGGTCTTGTTCTTTTTTTTTTCTTTTTTCTTTTTTTTTTTTTTGATATGTACATTGATCACCAACATAGGCTCTCGCCCAGTATAATTTTACAATCCTTACAAGTATACGATCATCAAAGAGGTTAAAAAATTGTTCGTCCTATCTCATGACTGAAAAAGAGGCTTACTGCTAGTGTGTAGTTCTTGAAAACAACTGATGTCGTTTTTGTGCACACTGCTAGTTATAACTCAGCTTGTTCTTTGAAATAGTATTGATGAAGAACGGCTGCACTTTCACCTCCACCTAAAATGTCGATAAGCTACTCTTATCAGTTCCATCACAAACATACTAGGAAATTCGCTTCTTTGCATTTCCAATTTAAATTTTTTCATCAAGACTGTAAAATATGAATTGCCTATTAGTAATCTAATGACTTTTTTTTGAAGGTTGCTCGTGAATTCATCGACTCTATAAATGGAAAGAAGCCAGAAAATTTAAAAGTTATTGTTTCTTCTCACAACTTTCAAGATACCCCATCTGTGGAGGCTCTTGGCAATCTTGTAGCAAGAATACAAGCTACTGGAGCTGACATAGTGAAGATTGCAACCACTTCCCTGGATATAACAGATGTAGCACGCACTTTTCAAATAACCGTTCATTCTCAAGTAAGGATTGTATCTGTGTGTATATATAATTATTCGTTTATCAAGGAGACTACAGATTCTTGAGAACTTGTCTAGTTTTGTGTTATGAATTTGCTGTGCTGACTAGATACTAGACAGCAGGCTGTTTAGAGATAAAATTCCCTGTTTCTGTATTCCTTTAACTTAAATAATTAAGGTATCTGTTTCTTATCCAAATGAAAATTTACTCCTTCCTGGAATTTCAGGTTCCGTTTATAGGACTTGTACTGGGCGAGAGGGGTTTGATTTCACGGATACTTTCTGCAAAATTTGGCGGTTATCTTACTTATGGTACGTTGGAGTCAGGAATAATTTCTGCTCCTACTCAACCTACAATCAAGGATCTATTACATTTATACAATTTCAGACAGATAGGGCCCGACACAAAAGTGTTTGGCGTCATCAGCAAGCCTGTCAGTCACAGCAAATCACCAAAGTTGTACAATGAAGTATTCAACTCAGTCGGTTTTAACGGTGTTTATGCACATTTGTTGGTAGATGATATTGCAAAATTTTTCCAGACATACTCATGCATGGATTTTGCTGGATTCAGGTTCAATTTTATGTTGAGTATTTTAGTGTCTAAATAGTAGAATATCCATATACGTTTTGTTCTCGGACATTTTCCTTCAATATCACAGCTTCTTATCTTCAATTCTGACGCAGCGTTGGTATTCCTCACAAGGAAGCTGCAGTTAAATGCTGTGATGATGTTGATCCAGTTGCAAAGGTATTCTTCATAATAAGATGCTAGCAGTTTATTTTGGAGGAGTTGGCTGACCTCTTTTAAATTGCGTATATATCCACTTTCTTCTCGACTTGTACTACTTGTACTTGATTGAATTGATTCTCTTGATCGAAAATATTCAGTCAATCGGAGCTATTAACTGCATTACAAGGAGACCAACTGACGGGAAGCTATATGGATTCAATACGGACTATGTTGGTGCTATTTCTGCTATTGAGGAAGGACTGAAAGGTTAGGTTTCCTATATGTTTTGTAGCAGCTAGCTCTACTCTCTCTTCCATGTTTGTGATTGTAAGAACCTTTCCGTAGGTTTACACGAATCGCTTTTTACAGGTTCGCCTAACGATGGCAGTGTAACTGGTTCCCCTTTAGCTGGTAGGTTGTTTGTTGTCATCGGTGCTGGTGGTGCAAGCAAGGCACTTGCTTATGGTGCAAAGCAGAAGGGAGCAAGGATTCTAATTGCCAATCGCACATATGGTTTACTTCTGTCTTCCATAAACTATTCGTTTTCGTGTTCTCTTCTGTGCTTGATTTCAGACCATTTCATTCACTGGCATATTGATGTATTCTTCCTCTTTGATGGTTTGCACACACTATTGCTCTACAATCTACATTCGTAAGCCTCGGAATAATTATTCGTCACTTAGGTTATAAATGTATTATGGAAAGAAACATTGAGATTAATTATTCGTTCTTGATATATATCGATTTATTTATATATTTACTTTGCTTATGAAGATCGAGCCAGAGAACTTGCAGACACTGTCGGTGGTGACGCGGTATCTCTTGCTGATCTATGCAATATCCCTCCAGAGGATGGCATGATTCTTGCAAACACAACATCGATTGGAATGCAACCGAACGTTGGTGACACGCCCCTTTCCAAGGTTTGTGCTTCTCACATTTGTATTGCTGCATTACCGATACGATCAGTTGGCCTCGTATTAATTAAAAGTTTGTACATGTGATCTTATCTTGGGGATCTTTTAACCGGAATACTGTGCGGCCGAGTACTGTCATGTTAGAAGAACAGCCTCACACAAGTTTTTCTTAAAACGATCATCGACGGACTCTACAAATCATGATTCGAGTGGACTACCTTTTCTATTTTTGCAGCATGCTCTGAAATATTATTCATTGGTTTTCGATGCCATTTACACCCCAAAAATGACGAGACTGTTGAGGGAAGCAGAAGAATGTGGTGTCACAATTGTGAGTGGGTTGGAGATGTTCATTGGACAGGCATATGAACAGTTTGAGAAGTTCACTGGATTGCCAGGTAACAATAATTTATAGTAAGGAAAATTTGAAATTCTACCAATAACATGGTATCGATTTAATCGACTCTTACTATAAAAAAAAAATGTCAATTGCAGCTCCAAAGGAACTATTTAGAAAAGTCATGGAAAATCACTCCTGAGGTTAGGTGTGTTAATTATTTTTTCTCGTTTTACCGTTTTCATGTGAATGGTTCTGAATTTTATGCTTTTCTACATTTCTCAGTTTTTTTTTTTTTTTTTTTCTCAAGAAGGGTTAATAGAAAAGTTAATTTATGCCCAAAATGCAAACCTACATTAGGTCTAGTCCATGGGTTGCAGCTTGTAGAGGTAAGGAGATTTTTTTTTTCTTCAGTAAACTAGGAACATGATTCGGTCATAATATAAGTGGATGGATACTTGAAAAGAAATATTTTTTTTTTAAATTAAATTATGACACTTGGTGTATTGATCCATGTACTTGGTACACTGATAAATCTCTTTGAGCTACATCCTTTGTATTTTGCCGCATATGTTCACATTCTTTTTTTTAAACCCCAGAAAAACTCTAAACCCCAGCCTTACGCATCAAACTCAGATCTTTTTTGTTCAAAGTTAAGGTGGTGACTTTTGTTTTTCATTTGGGTTATGCGCATGACAAAGACTATGAGGAGGACGCTTGGCGTTTGTTGGAGGTGACTCACAGTAGTGCTTGGATACTGACGGTTGCAAGATCATCAAAGGATGTGCGGTCTTTTCTTCATAATGTTTTTATTTTTATTTTTATTTTATTTTATTTCTACAACTTCCACGGTTCAGTCCTCGGGAGTGTTATGAGGGTCGTTCATTGTTGAGGAATTGTATTGTATTGTTGGTGCTTTTGTAATTGTGATACTATGGTGTTCATATTGGCACGTGTGGCCTCTTGGTTGCGTTGACGTGCATATCCTATATACATTCATACATTCATGATTGTTTCGTAATAAATGTTCTTGTTATTTTTGTTTGTTGGTTATGTAATTTGTCTAGAGCTGTGTGATGCAGCGGATATATGACACAGAAAATCAAAGAAAATTCCCATGCTAGAATCTACTGAGGTTCATTGGCAATCCGGAATCCGTAAGGGAATAAAAAAAAATTCTAAAAGTTCAATTGATAATAATATAATTGATTACAAACCTAAGGCCCAGATGAACTGTTTATAATGTAACTCAACCCTACAAAACCTTAGGAATGCAAATGGGAAAGAAAGTAAACAAATAAAAAAGAAATATGTAAGATCCTAAAATATTCAAAATTCATTTTGGGATGGTAAACGCTGGAATTCAGCCAAATTCTTATTGAGATTGTTGTTTAACAACAAATCTTGTAGATCTCATCGTTTTAATAGAGTCCATTTATCAATAGTCTAAAGCAAACACACAAACAAAAGTTGCATTAATATGAACAGTTTGAAAAATTCAAAACATTCACTTTCCGGGATATGACAGAAACAAATAATCTATTAACCCTTAAATTTTTAATCCTCGAACTACTTTTCTTCATTCATCGCTGCTTTATTCTTTTAATTTTATAACAAAAATAACTCAATTTTTGTCGTACTCCGTTGCAGGCCTTCAACACAAACATGTCACCCCTTCTCTTCTCTCCCTCTTTTCGATTGTTATTATTATTTTTTTTTTAGTAAACCATCATCACATGTTTTCCTAAGAAAAAAACGGTTCCGACTTTTTTGCTATTCCTTTTACCATTACATAAAGTGTGGCTTTTTCGTTCATTATATTTTCGTTTCAATTCGTTTTCTCCTACGACTAATTATGCACAGTTTCAACGACAAAAAAAAAAAAAAAAACCAGCACATGTTTTGTAGAAACAATTAACTACTGTGTCAGAGAATTGATGTTTTTCTTTTTTAACAAACTATAGACAATTGTTTCTGCACAAAATATTGATTATTATTTGTGTAAAAAAATCATCGACAACTATTTTTGTAGAAAATACCAAAAATTGTTTAATATAACATATGGTATATTCACAAGTTTTAGAATTATTTGATAATTTGTTTTGTCTTTCTTCTGTAGTGGTTGTTGTATTTGCTTCTGTCATCTCTTTTTTTTTTTGGGAAAATTAATGAAAAAGACTTGAAAACTTTGAGTTTTAATGAAAATGACAAAATAAAGGGTCAAGTGAATAGTACCATAATTGATTTTTTAGTATAAAAATATGGTTTTTCGTTAAAATGAACAATACCAGGAATTTTTCGTTAAAGTTCCCTTTTTTTATGGGACCAATTTGCCTTAATTTGTTATCATATTTGTCTTATCATGAACATCTCCATAAAGTATTATTATGCTTTTTTTTTATGATTTGAATGTGAATATTTAATAACATCTATTAAATTTTAATATGGAATTAATATCTGTTAAATTATTATGTTTCAGTTGGGTGAATAAGTTTTTTGCATTAACGAAAATGAATATAATCATTAAATGATGAGGAATCCGTTACATGGTGGGTATGGCTATGGATAATATGTGATGGTTAATTTAATGTTATGGATATAGTTAATTTTCATTGTTATGGGGATGAATATGACATTTTCGTTTTCAAACAGAATCGTTACCATCCCTACTAATCTCCAACTATTCAGAGATCAACGACCCACAATATTCCAAATTTTAAAGTTGAAAAATAAAGGGGAAAAAAACCCAAAATATGGTTTAAAATTTTGAAAAAACAAGATAAATCTCAAAAAAATAAAAATAAATAAAAATAAAATTTAAAGCAGCGCTTAATCGTAGTGACAGAAAGTACTATTGCATATGCACTGATATCCCTCCCTTAACAACTAACAATTTAACCTAATAATACTATCCTTTGTTAAAAAGAAAAAAATTAAATACAAAAAGTTATGAATATTTTTTTACTCTTTGAAAATATTTTGATTAAGTATTAGAAAAAAAGTACATATTTGTGAATGGTAATCACCCTTACTTCACAGGTAAAGTTGCCCAAAATTGATGTGGTAGAAAATAACATACAAATTAAACCTGCAAAAAATGTTATCGTAGTACGAGTAAGTAGGGATCGTTCTATTCCAGAGATTAAAAGGGCTGCTAATGAACACAAAGTATACAAATAAAACTAAAAGCTAAATTAAACAAACTAACGAAGAATTGGGGATTTGAATGAATTTACTTGACTAGAATTGAAACCAAAATTAACAATTTACTTGACTACTTGTTAATACAATTTCATAAAGATTAGGTGAAATTCATTTATATTGTAGCTCCAAATCTCTACATGCAAACTGTGTAAGCATCCTTAATAAACATACAAGAATAAGTTCTTCATAAACAAGATAGGTAAATCACATTCAAGTTTTATGAAATAATAATTGAATGTAATCAATTCATATAAAACATATGTTCATGGCTTCAAATTCACTTCTAATTAAAAAAAACTTAGTTACACATGTTCATCATAATTAAAAAGAAAGTTATAATAAACATTGAAACTAGTGATGAAAACAAAGAACTCTGGACTTCTGCGTCTTCAATGGATGATTTGATTGACTTCTGGATGAATTGTTATGACCAAAAGCTACAGGAATTATGAGGAAATGTTTAAGTTATTGAAGGACTGCAAGGAAACAGTTGGAGAATGTTTCAAAATGATTAGGACTCTTCTTTGTAGCTAGAGATAATATAAGATAATAGATGCCTTATCTTTAGGTAGTGTTTCACTCCTATTAGAACTCTTCCTCCTCGTGCAATTCCTTGTCTTTCAAGTCTCAATTTCAGATCCTCCAGATTTTGGCACATGTTTAACACTATTTAAACTCCAAAAACATCTAGTCCTTGTGTAGTCCACACATAATATCCAATCCAAGTCCAAAATTGCTGCTATTTGCTCTATTTAACTTCCAATTGTCAACTTTATCAAATGGACCTATAATAAAATGAGAATAACATAAAACACTATAAAAAATGAAAATTAACTAAGTAAATGCAAATAAATAAGATAACAAAGTTGAACAAATATACTCCCATAAAAAAAACAGTTGCTTTTTGCCGTGAATAGTAACTGCCATTGTATTGCCCTTGCCCAACAGGCAGGGGGTTCTGGTGTTTTGATTTTTCTATTTCTTTGCATAAGTTTACATTTTTCTTATGTAACTAATTTCGTGGGTAAATTTGTTTTTAAAAGTAGGTTTTATGAGAAAGTGACTTAAATTTAATGGGTGTTAGTAGAAGTTTGTAAATATGAAGGGGTCTTGTGAAAATATGATAAAGATTTAGTGTAATTAGGTCATTTCCCTCTCCGTTTCTGTATCCACCGCCCCCAGCCTCCACAAACGGAGCCTTGGCAGCGATGAGGGCGCAGGCACAGCGGCGCCGGAATTCGAAGCGGGGGTGAGCGAATTGGGTAACTATCACATATTCTATCTTTTCCTGATTAAGTGTGAGCAGACAAAGTGGCGAAGTTGTTGCGACTTTGAACCATCCCAGCACCATCTGTCTCCTTAAAGCTAGCTTTCCAGGTGTTTAATCATCCTCATTTCCTTCAATTTATTGGATTATTATGTTTGTTTTACATCTTTTTCGGAAATTAATTTTAATGGTTAGTCATGCTTTAATTTCTGTAAGATGTCTTTCAGTTTTTTCTGTTTGTAATTGGTTTAGTTTTGAGTAGTTGTGGATGTTCGTACATTGTTTTTGACTGAAACATTTGAGGAATAAAGTTAGTAATTTGTTCCGTCATCCGACCTGTTCGTTATCAGTATTGAAAGGTTTATTGTTCTTTCTTTGTTAACACAAGAATGCAGTTGGCCAAGTGAGACTAGGTTCTGAGTTTTCAAACATACACTGATTATAGTTGGAAAGATTACAATGTAACTGGATTGTCTTAACAAACCCAGGTTGCTGGATGTTTACTATATTTTCAATTTAATTGTTTAATCAAAGCTCCACAAGTCAGTAGTGTACAAGACAATGATCTTAACTTGTAAAACTAATCTCCACTAGTCAGGATGCAACCGACTAGACTTGGACTTACTTATCGACTTGGTTCTTCCCCAAATTTTATGCCAGCACGATTGTTGTCTACATTATTAGTATATGCCTCACGTACATTCTGAGTAAACTCTACTGTACTCTTGCCTGTCTTGAGCCTTGGCTATCACGACTCACGAATCACTTACTCGTCTGTCAAACATATCTGGTTGTGATCGTTTTTTCTTGCTAATTTTTTCCCCTGTATGTCAGCTCAAAATTTAGAGCAAAAACTCATGCTAGTCACCTTAAACAGT
>JAOTRO020170572.1:0-12388 GCA_028566515.2 Pyracantha coccinea | reverse complement strand
TTCCTAAAGCACTTTACAAAAAAGTTTCCCAAATACTCTGCTGCTTTATTTCACAGCTGCTTATTCTCACAGCACAGCAGAATCAGTTTTTTTTTCAAAGCACAGCAATACCAAACCAGTTCTGCTGTAGCAGAGGTGAATCCTTTTTTTTTTCCCAAACATCTAGGCCAAAACGACGTCATTTTGGTCTTGGTAAAAAAAATTAAAAAAAAACCCAAAACGACACCGTTTTGTATATGTTTGAGACTCGTGTCCACTGTCCCCCTTTTCTTTTTCAATCTTTGGCATTTGCCCAATCAGAGAGCACAACACAGCTGAGCTGCCCTCAAATTCTTTAGGTAAATTTTTTAATTTCTTAAATTTATAATCCCTAACCCTAATTAAGTATTTAATACGAATGGGTTTTAATTGGTGTATAGAATCATATGGTTATGCACTAATATGGTTATTGCTTATTGATTATTGATATGAAATTATTTTTTAAGGTGAAAATTAAAATTTGAATTCTTGATTATTGATTAATTAATTGAATTATTCCATAATGTATACAATTATTGATATGATTAGTTGAATTGAATTTTTATTTATTGAATAATTTGTATGCTTATTGGTATTGATTAATTGAATCGTTGGTTGGATTAGTTATTATGCATATTAGTATAGTCTACTCTAGGATTAAGAGTCTAAGAATTTCATTTTCTTTCCATTTTACAGTTACGTAATGGAACGATACTATAAGAAATAATATTTAAATCGTCCTTCAAACAATTCTATATAGAAGGATTTGGTTGTTGCTATTCTTTTGAACCTTGCACTCTTTTAACTTCGCCCCTCTCCCCGTCAATTCCTGACTTCGCCACTGAGGGTGATGCTACTGATTACTCTCCGTCTCAGAATCATTGTTTCCTATATTGAAGAGTTAGCTTTTGAATTTAGTGGGTGTACGTTCTTGTATGTCCCTTGTACTTGTAATGGTGTGGCTCATCGCCTAGCCAAGCTAAGTTTATCCCATAGTGATCCTGTAGTATGTTTTGAGGAGTTGCCAGATGTTATTAAGGGTGACCTGGACCATGATATGTACTCTTGTTGAGTTTCTAAAATAAAAACTATCGTATTCATTTAAAAAAAATGATGTGGTTGTCCACCTAAGATGCCACTTAAGATGATGCCTCTTGTCACATGCTTATTATCTACACTAAGGGGAAGGGGTAGACTTAGCCTCACAATGGGCTAGCAATAATGTGGTTCAAATTCGTCTTTGATGAGAATAGAACCTAAGACCTGTCATTTACAAGTGAAGAGGAATATCATTAGACCGTGGTACTAAGTGGCACACACGCTTATATTAAATCAATGCTATTTTTTATGGTTTTTTTATTTTTTATTTTTTTTGGAAAAAGAAAATTTAAGTTTCTTATTAAAAATTTATTCGGGAATAAATTGGAAGTCAAGCAAAACCACCCATTAATGTGGGAGTTTTTTGTTTTGTTATTTTTTTTTCTTCTAAAGTTTTAAATTCATTCAAAATTAAAATGTGTTTATTTACTTTAAGTCTTTTTAATTCAATTGCAATTTGTGGAATTTTTGAAAGCCAATTTATGGTATTTTGAATGCTTCACATCGAATTTCAACGATCCGGACCGTCTATTTTTCAAGTTGGACCTCATCAATCATCCTTGCAAAATATTAGCCAAATCGGAAATATTTGAGACATCTAATTGAGTTCAAAGAAATTGACGAATACTTTGTTCTATAAGAAACAATGAAATTTCATCGTGATAATCAAATAGGCAAATGATTTCGGATTAAATTGAATTTTCGTAAGGATGATCAATGCATCGAGACTTACAAAATAGACGATTCGGATAATTAAAATTCGTCGTAGATTCAGCCCTACAATTAGTCCGTTTTCTTACCCAAAAAATAGGGATCTCTTTGGATAAAAGGCCTATAGATAACATTATGGTACAAATAGATAATAAGTGTAGTATAGGAGTGCAAATACAAACTTGCTTGTAATACGAATTCTTTAACTTGAGGCACGAAAAAACTTAATTACAAAAGATCGGGAAAGTAGGACTCACAAGTGGGGGAGAAGGAGAAACTGAGGGATATCCCTAATTTAAACCCTCATGACTTTTGGCCCTCTTTTAAGATATCAGCTTTCTTATGAAGCACCTCGAAGTGTTTTTTAAATTAACACTTGGATTTATAATAAAACTTGTAACGTGTTTTGTAAAAAGATCACTTTACGCGGATGAGCTTAGAATTAATTAATAGAAAAACAATTTTAAATGAGCCCGGTCTGAAACTTCCTGAGATAGATAGTTACAAGCTAATAAAACATGGGCTCACTTTAATATTGACCCACTCTGCTGAAATGGTTGTTGAGTGGAGCCACAATATGAGCCCTAGATCAAGTTCCCGTTCCCCCAAACAAAAATGGATAACCCCTATTTTGGCCTGGGATTGGGACAGCGCGTGTTACAAATGCGTTTCATGGAAGTGCGTGGTTACCATACCATAATCAATTTACCACTCAGAATCATAGTTGTCTTCATAACCGCTGCTGCAGGTAAGAGAATGCTGACAAAACAAAGCAGGATGAAACTGCCAGTTGATGGCCATGGTCCATGCCAATTTCCAGCCTCAGCAGAGCGAGAGAGCATCTTGCGTGGAGTGTGTGCACTGCCAATGTGGCTTGTTGTGCTAATGGTACAATGTATATAGACTCCAGAGTGTATTCGTGTCATGGAAGTACATTCTTGAGCATAACGATCCCTTTGAAGAAGCTAATTATATACACATGCAAGGGCAGGCTACTGTTACTCCACTTCACTTGATTCCTCTCTCTCTCTCTCTTTGTGAAGGAAGAAAATGTTTGCAGCTCAGCTTGCACAACAGCTCATAGATTTTATCCGCTCGTTGCGAGAGCAGGTGAGATCAACACTCCACCCCCTCTTCTTTTTTGCCTTCTTTTTTGAGTTCGCTTTAAGTACTTCTTTTTGAATCTTGTGGAGTTTCATATGCTAATTTATATGTTTATTTATTTGTTTTTCAGAAAGAGTGGTGAAAAAGGGTTTTAATTGGTTTAGCTCTAATATATGGTCAACTTATTTAGGACTTGTAGTAATGCTGATTTTATTGATGAATTTGAGATATATATCTGTTAGGGTATTGGATCATTGTTTTTGCCTTAGTCACAGTTAGTATTTGGTGGGACTGGTCACTGGTTCTTTTAGTGATTAGGGTTAATGCGTCAACACGTTAACATATTAGTTGGTCGTAACTAATCACCACGTTTCTGGCAGGGCGTACTGGATGACCGCTTTGATCAAATCAAAGAGTTAGAAGATGAAAATCCTGGTTTAGTTGTGGAAGTGCTAACCGTTGCTATTCGCAGTGCTGACTTTACCATAGATGAATTTGAAAAAAAACTGTAATTCTCTTCAGTGGCTCCAATTAAATGACGTTTTAGTATAACTGTTGCCTATCTATAGTGACTAATTTTGGAGAGGCCAATTACAGGAGTGGAACTGTCATCGACTATTCTAAGGTGAGAGAACTTACGCACAAGCTCAAGGGAATTAGCGCGAGGTAATACTGCCAATTACATCTTGTTGTGTATGAGAAATGAGATTCATGTTAGATATCCAATAGAGTGACCAAACTAACTTTAGAAATTCCTTTTAAGTATACTTGGATGTTTGTGATATTTGTTGCACCTGTTTAAGATTCGGAATATTTTGTTAGAAAAATTCTTGTTTGGATGTAAACTTTTGCAAGTTATCATATCATTAGTTAAAGGATTTCCAATTTTGGTTAAGCAAATTTGGAAGTGAGAACTGAAAAATCTAGTGAATATGTCCATGCACATTGCTTATTAATACAGTTGGAAGATATATTCGGTTACTAAACTTCCGATTTGGATGTGAAAGAACGTGGCATGGAGATCACATTTGCAAGCATTTAACTTAACATAATTGATAGTTAGCAACACATAGCGCGCGGATGAAGATTCATATGATTGGTTATTTATGAAGCTGTGCATATCTGAAAAAAATCTGTTGAAGTTAACAAGTAGGGTGTTAACACGTGGCATATGATCTATCCATGCTCACGCGCGGCATGTAATCTATTCATGCTAACGCGCGGATATGATCTATCCACGCTCATGCGCGGCATATGCCGATTCAAGTTCCATATAATTCCTATTACAACCTTTAATAGAATAAAAGTAAGAACTGTTACAACCTACTATGGTAGTGCATGTATTGCTCATATCTTTCTAGTCTGTACGTGAATTAGGGAGAAAGCATACGAATAGAAAAATTGACTGGTTTCCTGTGACACTCTGCATATATGCCCTGCCCGAATCTGTGGCAAGATCTATCACATTGAATGTTGAAGGTGCTAGCCCTTCGAAAACTGATATTAATTTGTCGTGTTGTCATAGTCACCTCACATATACTCTTCAACCATATATCTTAGTTTCTTCTCGAAGCATATAATTTGGGCATCGCAGGACTTATTTCCTTTCCAACTATAGTTGTGTTCGAGTTTTGACTCTTGACTCTCGATTTTTACTTTTACTGAGATCCCCTAGTGACTATTTTACCCCACGTAGTCTGTTTTACATCCAGGGGTAAACAATGTTAGCAGACATAAATTAAACGCTTTATTATGGCAAGTAAATGACAATGGCTTCTAGGATTGGAGTTTCTTTCATGACATAGATGATTTTATAGATTACAAATGCTCAAATTGTTCTGCATTGTACATAGGTAGATAATATTAATTTGGTTTACTGCATTTGGAGTTACAGTGTTGGTGGTTGCCGAGTGGCTGCAGCTTGTATTGAGCTCCGAGAAGCATATGTTGCAAATAACAAGGAAAGGTACGATTTTGTTCTTACTACCACATCATACAGTTCTATTTCTTTTATGTTACCGCACCACATCTTCAATCAAGTTTTAGGAATACATGCTACTAACATTCCACAACTATGAAAATTCCAAATTATTTCATTTTTTAGAACTGTAACGCTAAAGTAGGTCTTTTAGCCCCTCATAGCCATGTAGGCAAACAAAACTATATGGGAGCGAAAGAGAATTATCTGAAGAAAAGTATGCCAGGGTTTTTAGACTCTTTAAAGATCTCTCTCCCTTCCGCCTTCTCTTAATTCACTATATATCTTCGGTTCCAGTTGAGTAGTTATGCTCAATTTCTCAAAAGCTGAAGAGAAAGGATATTTACATTTCAACAACCTTTGCAATTCTCTCAGACTTATACAAATCATCTTATGTGATCTACCATAGAGATCTTCTCGTTCTCTTACTAACCCTCTTTTTAATGAAATGCTATGTTTTCAGGTGCGTTGCAGGCTTTGACGTGGTCAAATGTGAATATCTTGTCTTGCGGGAAAACCTGAACCACATTCTTC
Source organism: Pyracantha coccinea (assembly GCA_028566515.2). NCBI lineage: Eukaryota > Viridiplantae > Streptophyta > Magnoliopsida > Rosales > Rosaceae > Pyracantha > Pyracantha coccinea. Next base: position 6,945 of record JAOTRO020170572.1, on the reverse strand, counting down.
AGGTAATACTTGTAGTGAACTTAGATCACTCTCAACCTTAATCTGTAGAAATGTATCTCTTCATCTTTTCACCCATACTATTACATAGTATGTTACATAAAGAAATTCATGGAAGTACATAGTGGTTCTGGTCATATATATGTAGATTAAGGAAGAGAAGGGAACATGTTGCCGGATAAAAGAAAAATAATGGAACTTTAAACTTTCGAATAATTTAGTACCAAGGAAGATTTTTACCGTCCAACTGATTGCAGAAGGAGAAAAAAACTAATTTGATCGTGTGATCGATTATTTCCAGTATATTACTAAATGCTTTCATTGATAATTTCCTTGATCGGAAATGTTCTAATTGATTATTTCTCTTCGTCATTTCCTAACAAATAATCTTGAAATAGTCTGCAGTGCAGATAGAACGTGAAATTAATGCCAACAAGCCCAAGAGCCGTCATCAGTAGACAGCTGGTTTGTTCATTCGGTCTTTAGAAATGGCTTCTCCGGAAGATCAGATGTTTCTTTGTTTAATGTTGTATTTGGTACTTTTAATCAAGTTCACTACTGTTAAGTGAACATAGTATTTAGCTATTTGAGACTACTTTTGTCTGTCTAGTGTTGTGATATGAAGTTTGAACTTAATTTTGTCGCCTTTAACATATATTAGTAAATTTGACTGCTGTTGGATAGGAAAAAATGCTTCTCGCAGAACTTCTATTAGACAAAATAATGAGAGAGAGTAGACTTCTTGCAGAACTTTTCTTCTTCTTCTTCTTCGATCTGTTCTTGGTAGAAAGAGAGACAATATAGTTAGAATGAGAGATTTAGAACGTCGGATTGCTTCAACTTCTGTGATCAGTTAACAGAAATCAACAGTCTTGTAAATTTTAGGGAAAAGGATGGAAGTTCCTCTGCATATAATTTCACGCTTTTTGGATGAATTAGTAAGAACCATATAGGGAAAAGGATGGATGGAAGTTCCTCTGCATACAACTTCATGCTTTTTGGAATGATAGAAGGAATCATCAGAACTTGAAAACTGATTTTTTTACAATTTAAGTTTGTTAAACATAAAATGGAGAGTTTCAATTCCACAAAGGCAAAAGGAAGATCAGTAGCTAGCCTTTGGCTATAAAAGATTAGGATTTAGGGCAAAGGTAGGGTTAGGCAGAGACAAAGCAGCACAATTAGTATAATATTATATTCATATCATCATTATCGTTCTCAAGTTTCTCTCTTATGCGATGATCCCATGTTAAGTATTAGAATTTTTTGTCAGAAGTAAAAAATTTTAAATTAACATTGCCCAACTCTAATTCCATATATGCCACCTTCACTCTTACATGCCCACCACCTTGCAACCCCCACCTCAACCCCCACCATTATCGTGGTCGTCGTTGCAACTCCCACCATCACGCCACCATAACCACCTCTCCTACCATGTCACCACAACTATTACCACCAGCACCACCACCCTCATTTCCACCATCATCGCCAGCGCCACAACCATGCTATGTACTACCACGCCCACCACATTTCCATGACAATCAACCCACTCCAACCACCATCGCTGCCACCACCCCACCATCATTGCTTTCACCACCACTTCCACTGTCATTGTCGTTGAGTGACCTTATATGTGTTTACAAGTAGTTGGGCTACTCCCCATATTGTCAATTAATTTTATAGTGAAACCTCAACTTCTTCATGATACCAGAGCATGTGGTCCAACAAAAGAAGGACAAATGCTCAACGTCGCCTGATTTGTAATGTCCATGTGTTAGTCTTGAAAATTTCCTACAAGTGAGGGGGAGTGCTGAGAATTGATAGTGAATCCCACATCGGAGAAACAAGGGACCTTATATAAGTAGTTGAGATTAGCTTTATGATAGAACCTCAACTTATTCAATTGTCATCCTTACTCCAACCAACAATGCCTCCACCCATCATCATCACTATCGTCACGACCCATCACTATCACCGCCTCCACCCCCACACCACCATTGCCTCCACTCCCATTGTTGTCGCCACCCTCACTCCCACCACCAACACCGCCGTGGTCATCGACCATTAGCTGGACCACCTTCACCACCCACTAAGTCACTAACATCACCATAACTAGTCAAACAACTTCACAAATACAAAGAAATGTAAATTCCATCATTTTAAAAATTCTATACTAATAATTTTAAGTGTCCTCATCCAAACATAAAGTAACTTAGTCCAATAAAATATTGAACCAAGAATGACTCAAATTTTAGCCGGTTCGACAGGGCATGCCCATTGGGCCAAATGATGAGCATTTTATTTTTTTCTTTCTAATATAACGATATATTTGTAATAACTAATCACCATAAGACAACCATAATAATTTTGCTGTTGAACACATTATTTACGAGATTTGAACGTAAGTTGTAAGAGGAATACTACTGTTGATAATGATTTGAATCTAAGATATAAGAGGAATACTACTAGATTGTTGTACAAAGTGGTTAAATGCCATTGTCCAGTAAAAACAGATAATCCTTGGGCCTTAGATTGGGAAAACGCGTGTTACAGATTTGCACCATGAGAGCGTGGGAAACAATATCAAAATCTATCACACATCGAGTGAAGCGAGAGAGTTGTCTTTCTTTCGTAACCGCTAGGCGCCTAAAGGAGTAAAGAAATGGGGCTTTCCAAGTGAAGCAAAGTGCGGGTAGGAGAAAGAGAGAGAATACAGCCAAAGCAAAGTGTAGGATGAAACCGCCAGTTCAGATTGTGATATTATACAGACATGCAAAGCCATTGAGACACTCCACTTCTCTCTCTTGTTTCCTCTCTCTCTCTCTCTCTCTCCCTCTCCCCCCCTCTCTCTCTCCCTCTCCCCCCCCTCTCTCTCTCTCTGGAGGAAGAAAATGTATGGGGCGACTTGAACAACAACTCTATGATTTTACCCGCTCTTTGCAGGAGCAGGTGAGCTCACTCCTTCTTTCCTTTTCTTTTCTTAAATGCTAATTAGCTTATCTTTTAGAAATCCTTAATTATTTAATTAATTTTGGGTTTTTAAAAACTCCTTTTTGAAATTTGGTGAGCTTTATACGTTAATCTAAATGTCTATTCATGTTTCTGATTGATTTGCATGTAATGCTGAAGACTTGGGTGTTACAAATCTGTTTGGTTTGATGAAGGAGAAGGGAAATTTAGAGGGAGAGAGGGAAACATAGAAGCCTGAGATGGCTTTGCAAATTTTTGTAGATTTTTTTGGATGGGGTGTCTCTATAGTGAAGTAATTAACTTTATCACAATGCCACAAAATAAACCCAAGAAATATGGTTGAAAATGGTAATTCCTAAACGTTACCTTTTTTTTTATTATGAAATTTCACATCTCTATATACTAAAACTCAGTCGGGTGGTATTGTGGATGATCAGTGGGAGGACGATTTTGCCCCTCAGTTTTTCCCCGCTCTAGACTGCTTCACACAGTGGAAAGACGATTTTGCCTGTTCTTTCCACGCGTAAGCCATTGTTGAGCTCTGCACTTCAAGAGTCTTCTTTTAGGTTTATGCTTTTCTTTGTTCTGGGTGATTCTCTGATCTCTGTATTACTCTCTTCGTTTTTCTCAAATCCTCCCTCACCTATCAAATATTCTGTTCTTTATTTCACTAAATATTCAGAAGAAAGTTCCTGATTTTCATGTTTTAAGGGATTTTCTTTACGTCTCTGCTTTTGAGGGGAGTTGGCATCCCTGCAAACCTAGGGTTATGGGCGTTTGTTGAAACTCATAAAATTGGTTTCTAGGGTTCCTAAACTTGCAATTTCCGAGCCAAGGCCTCACAAATTTTCTCTTTTGCCTTGTGGGATTCTGAAGTTGTTGCTAGATTTCCAACGAATTTCCAGCCCAGTTTGGGCGGCGCCTGTCTTCAGATCATAGTGAAAAGAGTTCTATTCAACTCAGGTACTGTATTTGAGTTTTAATTTTGGATTTTTGTTAATTTGGATGAAACCCTAATAGTTTGGTTTTGAGGTGAGTTTTGGTGCTTTGTTAGGGCTTTCCCAGCTAAAAAGGGATTTAGCGTTTTGCCTCCTCAGTTGATAAATTTGAGATTTAGCAGTAGCTAGAACGCCACTATGATAGGACCCATTCCGTAGGAAAGGAAAAGAAAAGGAAAATACAAGGAAAGTAAGAAATAAAATAACAGTTCTTTTCATTCATACATTTTCCAAATGGTGAAAGAAGGCTTATATACAACCCTAGCAGAGGAGGGCCCAGATGAGAACACATCTCTATCCTCAGAACCGTTGGTGAAGCCAACTACTACAAAGATAAGACAAAACACCATAAAGGGTAGACTAGCAATTGTCTAATATTCTGAGGTCCTAAACCCAATAACTAGGATCCTAACATTCCCTCCCCCTTAAAATAAGGCATTTCCTCGTGCCATCAAGTTGGTATGTCAAGGTTTGGCTCTGCTTGTTCTCCCAGTTCTGAGCCATGGGATCCCTAAATACTATCATGATAGTTGCCACCAAAACAAGTGCAGTATGAGTCTCCCAATAGACCACCAGTCCATCAAACATGTAATATGGCCAATTTTTGTCAAACAATAAACCCAAAGAACCAAAAGACTTGGACGAAGTGCAGAAGATGGCAGGCCATCGGTGGAATACAGAAAAGCTTGCACTATGATGCCATGTAAGAAATTCTCTTGTTGCTACCATAATCCATGAAAGTTTTGAGATATAATCAGTGAAAAGTGAGATTTGATTTTCAAGCAACCTTTCAACTTTCACGTGGAACTCCAACTGCTACTCCAACTGCTGCGAGTCATTTACCAAGGTAAACGCAAGAGACCCAGACGTACAAATCCAGAGAATACTTGACAAAAAATTGATTCGGACTCGTTGGATAAAACTGCTAGTGCTCTTGGAGCAGTCAATACCATGGACATTGAGACAACAGTTGCAAAAACATGATACCACTGAAAGTGTAGAGCAACAAGAGCCTTGAATAAATGCAGATATTTTGGAAAATAGCTTTCAAACTCATATGAGCCGCAAACCGAAGTGACAAACGGGGGAGCAATGAATGCCAAATCACTTTTAGCATTCAAATATGTGGCCATTGGAATAATAATGAGCTTGCAGTAGCTTTGTAGAAAGTCTTTGTAGTCCACATGCCATATGTGTACCCCAACACAATACATATATGCCTTTGTGCCATGTGATCTCTGTATAATCCGAGGGGCGAAACAACATGTGTCTGCTACAACAGTGATTAATTGCTTGGTTGGTTATACGAAACAATCATAGAGTCCAAATTCAATGGCCTCCAATGTTTTCTCAACACTGGAATGGGGAAAGGGCTCGAGCTTCGGATCATGGTGAATGATGCAATGGAGAAGATAATAGAATATTACCATGAGAATCTGATTAGCTATTGCATCAATTCCTGCGTATGCATTATCAGCCCGAGTAGGAGTGCCAACAACCATTGGATGTCCTGCAGTTGTTTTTACTGCTACCATACTGTCAGGGATAGCTAGCTCTATCACATGATCTTGGGAAAGAACAACTACAAAGAAGGTGCTGCTCAAAACACTTGCCTGTATCGGCCTTGATGCAATAATTATAGATGTCCATAACCATCTTGAAAGTAACACCAAACTGTCATTGGAAATTTCAGTGTGCTTCATTTTTCATTCATGAAGCAATTGGCTGCCAATTATGTTTGCAAACAGGTACTCCAGAAAATATAGAGTAGGAAATACATGAAGTGTGTTGCCAAGTATAAACTTTATAGCACAAGTAGAGCAATCAGAGAGAACTAGATAAACTGATGTCATAGTATCAATCATATGTCTAGATAAAGTAAAAGTGGAAATTACTTTAGTCAAGCCACTCATGAAAGTGGAGAAAATACCATTGGCCATCCAAGTTAAAATATTGTTCCAAATTGTAGAAAAAATCATTGAACCTCTACCAGGAAATTCCCACTTCGGTGCGTTCCTAGTCATCCTAAAAAAAGTATCCATAGAACACAAACTTACCCCTGCAAACATGCCCATCAACAAGGTAATGGGAGAATCCAAAGTGGTCTCAACAGCACGCTGAACAGTACCACCTGTCTGCAGTCCAAACGATGCTAGTGCCTCCTTTAGCTTGTCTAGACCCATTGCCATAAGTTCTTCCACCATGCTAGAATAATCAAGATCAAGTATAGTAAGCGGATCTTGAACCTGCCCATTCGCTTACTTCTCATTTTCCCATCTTTTTACCGTACTAGGTGCCCATTGCTCTTCAAATTCAATTTTAACCTTCAAAAATATCCTGTCAAGATCTTGCAAAGGCTCTGTCCACTGGAAAAAATATACCAGATATGTGAGTAGATTTTCCATATATTCCCTGTACTGCCTTGACGACTTCAGCTTGCGAGGAATCTTTTTTGGTTGTGAAATAGTATCAACGTAAGCAGAGTACTCAATAGGATCTCCAAATTTGGAATTAATATACTGGTTGTGTAATTCATGCAAGTCAAAACTATCCACAAAACACAGACTCACCCATCCAAAAGTGCCAGTAAAAAATGTGGTTTGAAAAATCAAAATGAGTTCAATAACACACGAAACATTTCTAATTAGGAATAAAGGTGAGGCACATAGTTCTGGGCAATTTCTCTCTTTTACCTGTGAACACGGAATTTCCTGCAACGAACGTGACAAGAACACGTGTACAAAATAATATTTGTATTGATTTTCTGTTAGGGTCACAATCTCTCTCGAATTTGATCCTCTGATTCGATCTCCGTAAGATGTTGATTTGTGGATGTACGGTTGATCCAAGGGCCGTCGAGGCTTGATCTTGGATGAACGGTTGGAAAGTTTCTTCAAGGGTCTTCGGGGCTTGATCTTGAAGGAGGATTTGGGGATGAACGATGAACACTTTCTTCAAGGGCCGTCGGGGCTTGATCTTG
>JAOTRO020170561.1:0-12390 GCA_028566515.2 Pyracantha coccinea | reverse complement strand
TCTCATACATTGCTCAAATGGGGTGTTTGAATATACCATCGTGATCTACTCAACCTCAGAAACATCCCCATATTTTTAAAATAATTTTTGGACTGTTCACGCGCCCCCACGCGCCGGCACAGGCACGGGTCCACGCGCCCCCACGCGCGGCCACGTGCCGGGCACACTGACGGCTACAGTTGACGCCGTCAGGAATATTCCCGGAATATTCCGTTAACTTTGACTGACGCCGTTAGTCACCGTTAGGAATATTCCGTCAGACTTGACGGAATATTCCGTCGTCTTCTCCGGCGAGTCACCGGCCGCCGGCGACTGTTCGCCGGATTCTGGAAAACCTGTAAATCGACATTTCTTCTTCGTTTTTGCACCATTTTTCACGTTCTTTATGTCAAATTGAAGCTCTAAACTAGTAGAACAAGTTTAGACTACTTTAAAGCTCTAAAAATCACGGGAATTTAAAGTGGAATTTCAAGAAAATCGGCCTACCTTCGAAACCTTGGTTCCCGACGTCCAAAACACCTCAACGAAGCACTCCTAGCTTCCTTGGAACGTCCTAGAGCTCGTAGTGAGCTTGGTTTGTCCTAAAAATCAAGCATTTAAAACTTTGTAAATAGTACCAAAACTCGATCGTCGGCAACCGACGTGAAATCGTACGAGACTTACCTTGAAACTGGTACGGTTGTGCTCGTGAGACCCTTACGAAGCTAATGGGCTTGACAAACCTTTGTTTGGTGTCCTTAAGCTCGAGATCGAGCTTGGTCCGTACGTATGGAGGAAGAGAGAGTTTGAGAGAGAAATGAGAGAGTCTGGTTTCGAGAGAGAGGAGAGAGAAAGACAGAAGTGAGGGATTTGGGGAGGGAATACGGGAAAGAGAAAAGGATGTGGGGTTGGTGTGTTTCCCACACACATCAACAATTGTCCTAATATCATCCCAAATAAAATCTAGGTTAATATTTAACTAGGGTTAACAATTTAAAACCCTAATATACACTTTTCAAACTTTGTACAATCATAACCATTAAGGGCAAAATGGTACTTTCACAACCTCCCGTCGGGACGGGTTGTGACATATGGGCCACTCTATTGTTCTTAATGCTATGTATTAGTTCATCTGGGGTATCTTCACCCCCTTTATTCACCAAAAAAAAACGAGCATGTCATGCCTCAAACTGGAGGTCGGTGGAAAAATAAACCCCCGCACCTGGCGAGCGAGTAAAAATAAAAATAAATACGAAAATTGAGCTTCTCTTATAAAAAAAATCAAATTTTTTTACAGGTTGTACACAAAAATAAAGAAAACTCTTAAATCCCTCATCTAACACAAACTCAGCCGTCTATCACCTATAAAATAATAATGACGGGTGAGCAACAACCACCATCGCTCAGTGAGTAGAATATGTAATATGCCAGTCAAGCGATGTTGTTTTACCCACACTATAAAATATGATAATTATATCAAATCATTATACACAGTGCTATATCACATTGTCCCTTCACGTGTTCATTATATGTAACAACCCGTCCCTAAAAATTATAGTTTTATAAATTTAACAAGTGAATGTACGAAAATGCCCTTTGAGGAAAATGCATTGATTTTTATTAACCGTCTTGTCGTGTCACATAAGATCTGTTTTCTTGGCCTATTTGGGTAGTACTCGTCGCCACAAACGCGTGGGCGCAAACGGGACGTAATTTGGAGTTATAACGAGAGAGTTATTAATGTTTAAAGTTAGGGGTATTATTGTAAATTGGCCCTCATCTAGAAGGCTCCAGCAATTTTGGAGCAGTGGGGAAATGCCACGTGGGTGGCCAAGATAGAAAGTTGAGGAGAGATGGGAGAACAGTTGAGCCAAGGAGGGAGTGAGGTGACCAATCAGAAACAGAAGAAGGGATGGGAAAGGAGAGAAGAAAAAGGAGGAAGACACGGGTTGGCCCGTGTAACCCATCGGGCACCACCCACACCGCCGCCTTCCCGACATTTTTCCGTCAATTTTTCGGCGATCTAACCCTCACTACCACCTAAAAACTATTCCTTATCTTCCCCTCTTCCATTTCCAACCAAATTTTATTGGGTTTGAGCTTGAATTCGAGTATAACGAAACCCGTGGGTTCCGAGGGTGCCATGGCGAAATTTGATGATCTTGAAGTTAACCCAGCAAATTACCACCAACACTAGGCTCCCCTCAACCCCAGGAACAAAGCCCAAGCAATGTTTGAGGCATTGGAGTGAGTTTGGAGGTCAAATCAGAGCACACCCTTTATAGGGTTTCCGACGCGTTTTAGTAAAATTGGGGCTTTTCCCAGCCAAATTGGCCTTGGTCACAGATATAAAAGTTGCTCCGCTCATTGAAAACTTCATTTCTGTGAAGTTTGAGTATTTTTAGAAATAGTTGAATTTTCCGGCAAGTCGAGGCGGGCGACCGCCACCAGCGGCGGCCCGTGGCCAGTGGACTGCCAATGCTATTTTATGTTAAATCAATGTATTGTTTTAGATTTGATATCCATATGATGTGATTTGATTCTTGTGAATCTAGTTTGATTAAGGTGTGTTACTTGGTAAAAATAGGAATCAACGATCTGACCATTGGATCGTCACCAGTACATAATATTTGAGGATCATAGGAACTTATGGATCGGGATTCCGACATACGGATCTTTCCAAATTGGATTTGTAAGTTCATAAAATAAAATGTCGGCCGCCACCTGGTTTTGATAATTGGCGGAGATCCGACCGTTGAATCATTCCAAAACTTTAGGATGTTGTTCTAGAAGCATAACGTGGATCTTTGGAAGTAACGGATCGAATTACATAGTGATGTGTTTTATGTAAATTATGTATTCTATCGATAAGAATCCTGAGATGTGGTTTGATAATTGTTCTAGGTGTCAATCATTCGTGACGCCTTGATGTTTGTGCTAGGGAGTTGTAGCGCGGACTCCAGGTGAGTGGGCTTTTGGTTTTCTATATACGTATATATGCTTTACGTTTTCCTAGAAATTGTTTTAAAGGGATTTACGTTTTAAATGCTATGTCAATTGCATTACATTTTAGAATATGCATTAGTAGATATACATATTGTTGCTTGATGCTGTGGACGCTCAGGTAAGCTTCAGGTGAGTACATATATATTGATGAAAGTGAAATGCATTGTTGTGATTGTACGTGGATGCAATTAGAGCTCATTAACCTGCACCCTGGTGTTAGTGCTCCTGCTCGTGGCCGGGACACAATCCTTCACGTGATGTTCACCTCCCGCACTGCACGCTCACCTTGGATCCAAGTTTGATGCACAGTCCTGTTGTACAGACCACAATAGGTGGTTCCGACTCATAGGTGACCCTCGATTATTCGCACAGTCTTCATGTGATTGTAGCGCTTGAGCGTACTTATTTACACCCAATCCTGTCGTACAGACCACAATAGGTGGTTCTGACTCGTGTGCAGGCATACTTGATGGGCTATAGGCTCAGTTGTACAGGTCACGTTAGGTGACTCCGACTGACGTATCATTTTACATTGATTTATTTCACCTAGCTTACTTATTGCAACGCTGAGATACTTGACATGGCATATACTGTGACTTTCACTTCTTTCGGGCATGATTTCTATATAGGTATGTATTATTATTTTCTGGGAAAATTATACGGGTTTTACAGTGAGGGGTTATTATTTTTGGAAAGATGAATATGTTTTCAAAAACTTTGTTTTTGCCCACTCACCCTTTCTGTTTTTCGCCCCTCCAAGTTTTAGCTGCTGAACAATCATATCAACAAGGATTCTTGGCAAATCTCAATATAGGTGGCGACCTCCATGGGTATGATCATTACCGACACTACTACACTTTACTTATGCTCTGACGTCGCGTGTGACATGGGTTCATCCCTGCTCACAACGCACTCTTGTCTTTAGGTACTTTTAGGTTTAAATTTATTCGCATTTTCCACATCACTATACTTTATGGCTTCATCACCTTCCAGGTGTCGGCCAGCACAGCTTGATTCGGAGTCCTATTGGACATTCTAGGTCGGGGTGTGTCACCTGTCCATAAGCATGAAAGATAATGATTAATTACCCAAATCATATGTTTAATTCATTCCTAATTGAAGATTCAAGTAAGTAATCTCTATTTAAATCAATTAGGGATAACTACTCCATTATCTCAAGATATAATTTCCTACTTCAAATCTTAAGAATATTTCTCCATAAAACCTTGGCCAATAGGATGCTGCCATGTGGAGGGTAAAACCCTAACACCACGGCTGACCACTCCCCTATATATACCTCAAATTCTACCAAATTTCGGTAAGCTTTTGCTACCCCTAAAAGCCCTAAATGCTTACTCTTTTTCAGACATAATCCACTGGCCTAGCCCCCTCCACCTCGTGGGTGCGTGAGGCTTACGTCCTTGATAAAATGTGTTGATTGTTTTGCAGGTGAATTTTACGTCAAAGCTAGAGACAGCAAAAATTTGCATCGACAAATATGCTTTTATTATTAATTTTATATTGTTCTCTAAGTATACGGTGGTCCCAAAATTATATCACTTAAGCGAAGATAAATTTTAGTATGGATCTCCAATCAAAATCGGCTTTGTCACTTACAACCATATTATATTAGCTTCATGGTAATCAGATTATGGAGAATTGAATTGAGGAAGAGTTGTCATAGGTTGGAATCATAATCAAATTCCTATTGAAGATGTTTACTAAATTATCTGGAATTGAAGTGAGAATGTTGCAAAATCCAAATTAGCTGTTTCTTAATTCACCTTAATCGGATAAAAACAGTTTGATTACTAAAATACCCTTGTACGCAGTTCTCCTTGTACAGCAGGAAGAGAGTTGTAACCACACCAACTGACTCCATCTCCTTCAATTTCACTTCGCCCATCTTCTCCAGAACCCTCTAAAAAAAACCGATATAGTTTGCCTCACCGCATATGGTTCTTAAACCCCAGAATAAACCCATCGGCGATCAACAGAGCAACACTAACGAAGTAGACTACCCATCTTCCCGTACGCTCGAACAGCTGCTATAAGACCCCACTTCGAAACTGCAACTTGAAAACTCAAAATGTTTCGAGTTCATCCTTTTCATCTTTTGCTCTCAGATTACTCCATGAATCTTTTCGTTTCTGGATTCTAGGTTTTGTTTAAAATTGAGAATTAACGTGTGGGTTAAATTTTGAGAAATGAGTTGTGCGATGATTGGAAATGGGATTTTGTTGCATTTTTGGTATGTGGGGTTTCTTGATTCTTATATGAGAATCCAAAGTTCATGTTTTTCATTTGTAATCTTGGATTTCGTATGTAATTTTCTTACATATCTTTCCCAACTCTCAGGATTTCCTCTTCATCCTTCATGCCCAAATGGATCAGAGTTGGAAGGAGTTATCAGAAGGGTGGTGTCATTTTGTACCAGCAAAAATAGAGACGGAGAGAAGCAAAGATAGAGGTGGAAGAGAGAAGGAGATAATGGTATTTTGGGTAGAAAATGCTGCTTCCGGATGGAGGCTTTCTTCTGGAATCCAAATACATCCTATTGTTCAGTAGTCTGATTCTGAAAAAAATCAGGATTATGATTTCCCGTTTTAGGTAGGTCCCTCCTGCATTTTTATTCCTTAAATGTTGGTAAACACTTGAATCACTTGGAATGAATATAGTTTAGATTCCTCTCATTCCATTCCCCTTACGTAAACACGCTATTAATTTAGACGTAATCATGCGCATATCTCACGTGTATATGCGAGGGGAAGTCCATATTATTTGGCACTAGTAGAAAAACATGTTTGCGCGATGGAATCTTGTGCGACAGAGCAAATTTCGTCGTGCAAAGTATGTTTGTGCAATGCAAAACACAAAACGTCGCGCAAACAGCCTTTGCGCGATGAAGGCTGGCGTCGCGCAAAGCTAGTTTGGGCAACGCATGAACTTTTGCGTCGTGCAAACCCACTTTGCGCGCGCAAAGGATGTTTTGTGTGACATACTAGGACCTGCGTCGCGCAAAGTTTTTTATTTTTATTTTTTATTTTTGGGTTCTTGCATTACCTTGTTCTTTTGTAGTATCCACTTTGTGTAAATGTTTTAAATTGACGATCAAATCAGTTCGTTGTATTCATATAGAGTCAAGGAGTGTAGCTGTAAAAAATCATCAAAATCGGAGTTAATATAACCGTTAAATCGTGATTTTTCCTTTATAACCGTCGAAAAGTTTTGTTCTGTTACTTGATCTCTGAATGTTTGTTTTTTGCGATTCGATCTCGAAGTATATACAAACAAGTTTGACGGTTGGATCTTTGAAACTAATTTTGTACAATGTGTTTCCCATCAAAATCAATGGTATATGTATTTACTAAGTACATTTTCATTTACTTATTTTGTACTCATAAGTAAAAGGGCAGAAAAAACAAAAAACAAAAACAATTGTGCGCGACATAGGTACAACCGCGTCGCGCAAAGCCATTTTGCGCGACGCAGTTGACCTACGTCGCGCAATGTTTTTTTTTTTTTGTTTTTGTTTTTGTTGTTTTGTTGTTTTTTGGGTTCTTGCATTGCATTTTTCTTTTATGGTATCCACTTGTGTAAATATTTTAAATTGATGATCGAATTAGTTCATTGTATTCATATAGGGTCAAGGAGTGTAGCTATAAAAAAATCATCAAAATCGGAGTTCATATAACCGTTAAATCGTGATTTTTCGTTTATATCCGTCGAAAAGTTTTGTCCCATTACTTGATCTCTGAATATTTGGTTTTTGCGATTTTTGGCGTATGCAATCTCGAAGTATATACAAACAAGTTTGACAATTGGATCGTTCAAACTAGTTTCGAACAATGTGTTTCCCATCAAAATGATAGATTCACTAACACTTGGAATTTATTATTACTTAAAGAGGCACATAAATAGTTGGTTGTATTTTTGTTACAAGTTTGTTACAACTGTCCTTGTAACTAATTACTAGATTAGAGAGTTAAACAAGTGTAATTAGTTTCTAAGCTATTTTTCACAACTATATATAAACCTGATGTAATTTCTCATTTGCTAAGAAATGAAATATCAGAGTTATTTCTCATATGGTATCAGAGCCTCTCTGCTCACTCACTGATCCTAGCTTCTTATGCAATCTTCAATTTCTCTGATCTTCTTTGTCTTTCTCCCTGCAATTCTTGATCGACAATGGCGTCTTCTACCTCTTCACCTGCCAATCCATAAGTTGTTGCTCAGAATCCCACCCCTCTTTCACCAAATTTGGTTCCGCTAAACCCTAATTCTTCGAATCTCTCTTCAATTTCTTCAATTTCAATCCAAAACATCAGCTGTATGGTTCCAACAAAGCTCAAGAGGGACAATTATCTGGCCTGGAAAGCTCTTTTCGCTTCAATTTTCTAGCGATACAAACTTACAGGAATCATCGACGGATCAGAGAAGCGTCCACCGCCTTTTCTCTTAGACCAATTTGGTGCAAGTACTACCGTTCCTAATCCTGATTTCGAGATCTGGTTTGAAAAGGATCAAAATATCCTCATCTGGTTGAATTCAACACTCTTTGAATATCTCATTCCATTCACCATCGGGGTCACATCCTCTTGAGAACTATGGCAGCTTCTTGAACAAAGATTTGGTGGAGTCTCGGCGGCGCATATTCATCAACTCAGATCACGCCTTCATGCAATTCAGAAAATGAGATTTGTCAATCTCTGATTACCTGCAACATATCAAAGGCATCTCTGATGCTCTTATAGTTTCCGAAGCTCCGGTGTTGGAACAAGATCTCATTGCTGTTACTCTAAATGGTCTCTCTGATGATTATGAATCCTTTGTTGATTCTTTTATGCTTCGAATTTCCTCTACTTCCTTAGACGAACTTCATGGTTTACTTATGAACAAGGAACTGTTCATGCATCGGAAGAAGAAAGCCTCTGCATCTTCTCTTACAGAACCATTTCACGCATTTGCTGCTCAAGGTCCACCTCTCCAGCAAGGGCTTTTACCTACGCCACCTTCCTCACAGGCATATGCTGTACAACAACCCATCTACAACAATTGCAACAATTTTCAGCGTAATCATCGTGGTCGAGGCAATTTTCAAAAAAATAATAGAGGCCGTGGTAACTATCGTGGCAATTACAACAATTTTGGCACACGCAATGGTAACTTTCGTCATAATTTTGGTATCTACAATCGCAATTCTGGTGGATATAATCAAAATTCTGGACATCGGTCTCCCTGTCAAATATGCAACTCTCATGATCATGAGGCCCTTGATTGTTATGCTCGAATGAACCATGCTTTTGCTGGAAGGATTCCATCTGCCAAACTTGCTGCTATGTGCGCCCACATTGCTACTTCTTCTCAGCCTACATGGCTTCTGGATTCTTGTGCCACTGCTCATGTCACCAATGATATCTCAGTCATATCTTCCCCCATTCCTTACTCTGGTGAAAACAAAGTTTATGCTGGTGATGGTCAAGGTATGCCAATTCACCACACAGGTTCTTCTGTACTCAAAACACCATATGCTGCATTTCACTTAAATAATGTCCTCCATGTGCCACTGATGCAATTCAATTTGCTCTTTGCGTATCAATTCCTAAGAGACAATTATTGCTCTTTAACTCTTGACTCTGATGGTTCTGTCATCAAGGACCGTTCCACTGGGAGGACATTTTTTCGGGGCCCAGTTAGGGATGGTTTCTATCCTCTACAAGGACAACCACTCCAAGCTCCATTCTCTGCACTTGTTAGTACTCAGGCTTCATTACAACAATGGCACAACCGGCTTGGTCATCCTTCAACAGCCATTTAGAAGGATATTACATACACATAAGCTTGTCTCTAATAATTCAGCTTCTGTTAACTTCTTTTGTGCAGATTGTGCAATTGGCAAACTTCATAAGCTGCCTTTTTCTTACAGTACTACCACTGTCTCAAATTGCTTGGATTTGATTCATTGTGATGTCTGGGGTCCTTGTCCAGTTTCATCTGTCAGTGGATATCTGTACTATGTACTCTTTGTTGATGAGTATAGCAAATACAGTTGGCTGTTTCCTTTAAAGTCTAAATCTGAAGCCTTCTCTATCTTTGTA
Organism: Pyracantha coccinea; assembly: GCA_028566515.2. NCBI lineage: Eukaryota > Viridiplantae > Streptophyta > Magnoliopsida > Rosales > Rosaceae > Pyracantha > Pyracantha coccinea. The sequence continues at coordinate 3,304 of JAOTRO020170561.1, read as the reverse complement.
ACTTTCAAAACATATGTTGAAAATTTACTTGGCAATAAAATCAAGATTTTCAGAACAGATTCAGGGGGTGAGTTTATCAGTTCTGCTTTTACTTCTTTCTTGCTTCAGCATGGCATTTCTCATCAGTTTAGTTGTCCACACACACCTGAGCAAAATGGGTGTGTGGAACACAAACACAGACATCTTACTGAGACTGCAAGGACACTTCTTGTTAGTTCTAAAGTACCACACAGATTTTGGGTAGAAGCCTTTTCCACTGCATTGTATCTTATCAATCGACTACCTATTTCTAGATCTTCTCAATCTCCATAGGAAATTCTCTTTCACAAGTCTCCTGATTATTCAAAGTTGAAAGTATTTGGCTACTGCTGCTACCCTTGGCTCAAGCCATATATGCAATCAAAGTTGGATGGTAAAAGCAAACCATGTGTTTTTCTGGGTTATAGCATTCAACACAAAGGCTATAGGTGCTTAGATGTAATCTCCAACAGGGTCTATATTTCAAGGCATGTCCTATTTAATGAAGACCACTTTCCATTTCACGATATCTCCTCTCTTCATAGGCAATCTTCACAGTGCTCTTCTTCTGTCACCTCATCTGCATCAACTGAATTCTCACTGCCATTTCCTCAATCCAACATCTCTGCCCCATAGCTATCTTTATCAATCATTTCTGCAACACATCCATCTCCAGTGTCCCATTCATCTCCCGGCCAATGTTTAGGTTCTTCTTGGGATAATCCTTCAACCGCACCCCATTCTCAAGATTCTGCTTCATCTCAGGAGCATCATACTTCTTCAAATTCTGCTCCATTTTCCGTTCCCACAAACAGTCATCCAATGATTACCCGATCTAAAGCAGGAATCTTCAAACCAAAAGTACTAGCAGCTACAAAACATCATATTGATCCGAGTTCATTTATGCCTACTACTTATTTGCAAGCATCTAAGTATGATCACTGGAACAAAGCAATGCTTGAAGAATTTCAAGCTCTCAAGTCTACTGGAACTTGGACCCTTGTACCCTTATCTCCTCATCAAAACTTGGCAGGATGCAAATGGGTTTTTCGGATAAAAAGGAAACCTGATGGGTCTATTGATCGATACAAAGCCCGTATTGTTGCTAAGGGGTTCCATTAACAAGAAGGTGTTGATTTTAAGGAGACTTTCAGTTCGGTTGTTAAACCTGTTACGATTCGCATTCTTCTTACACTTGCAGTACAATATGATTGGTTTTTAAACCAGCTCGATATTAGTAATGCTTGCCTCCATGGCAATCTTCAAGAAGAGGTTTTCATGCAACAACCCCCAGGTTTCATTGATCAATTCAAACCTTGCAAACTCAACAGATCTCTCTACAGATTGAAGCAAGCCCCTAGGGCATGGTATGACAAGCTTTTTCAAACCCTGGTATCTCTTGGTTTTACCAACTCTCAATCTGATTGCTCTCTGTTTGTGAAGCTTGAACCCTTCCCTGTGATAGTCCTTGTATATGTGGATGATATTGGTAACTGGTCCCAATACTTCTCTCTGTCAGCATTTTATTCAGCAACTTAGTACCTTATTTCCAGTTAAGGATTTAGGCGCGTTACACTATTTTCTCGGCCTAGAAGTTCATAGATCCAAGGAGGGCATCTTTCTGTCTCAAAGCAAATATGCTTTGGATCTCTTAGTCAAGACAAACATGGAAGGTTGTAAACCAGTGTTACTCATTTGGGGACTCAAAAGCTTGATCATGTTTGAGTTCCCTTGGCTGATCCTAAAGAATACAGATCTATTGTTGGCGCTCTACAGTATCTTACTTCGACAAGACCAGATCTTTCCTTTGCAGTAAATCAAGTCTGCCAATTCCTTCACTGTCCTTGTGATTCCTACTTTCAAGTTGTCAAGAGAATATTAAGGTTCTTGAAAGGTACATTTGATGAAGGAATGTGGTTTAAGAAGAGCTCCTTGCATCTCACAGCCTACTCTGATGCAGATTGGGTTGGTTGTGTGTTTGATCGACTGTCTACTAGTGGCTACTGTATATATTTAGGCAGCAACTTGATTGGTTGGAGTGCCAAAAAGCAACACATTGTTGCTCAATCTTCTACAGAGGCCGAATATAGGTCCCTTGCACACACTACAGCTGAACTTACGTGGGCGTGCAAGATTTTCATAGATGTTGCTTTTCAACTCACTTATTCCCATTCTTTGGTGTGACAATGTTTCTGCTATTTCTTTGGCCTCAATTCCAGTTTTTCATGCTCGCACAAAGCATGTGGAACTCGATTATCATTACATTCGAGAACTAGTTCTTGCCAAATTGCTTAGAGTGCACTATCTTAATACTCAGCACCAAGTTGCTGATATCCACACTAAATCGCTTTCCAAAGCTCGGTTTCAGTATCTTCGATCCAAGCTTTCACTCGGTTCTCCTCCATTTAGCTTGAGGGAGTGTAAAGAAGCACATAAATAGTTGGTTGCATTTTTGTTACAAGTTTGTTACAACTGTCCTTGTAACTAATTACTAGATTAGTGAGTTAAACAAGTGTAATTAGTTTCTAAGCTATTTTTCACAGCTATATATAAACCTGATGTAAATTCTCATTTGCTAAGAAATGAAATATCAGAGTTATTTCTCATATTACTTTCATCAACTATAACATAAGATTTTGTGGTATCCACTTGTGTAAATATTTTAAATTGACAATCGAATCAATTCGTTGTATTCATATAGGGTCAAGGAGTGTAGGTGTAAAAAATCATCAAAATCGGAGTTAATATAACCGTTAAATCATGATTTTTCGTTTATAACCGTCGAAACATTTTGTCCCGTTACTTGATCTCTGAATGTTTGTTTTTTACGATTTTTGGTGTATACGATCTTGAAGTATATAAAAACAAGTTTGACGGTTGGATCGTTGAAACTAATTTCGTACAATGTGTTTCCCATCAAAATCAATGGTACATGTATTTACTAAGTACATTTTCATTTATTTATTTTGTACTCATAAGCAAAAGGGCTAAAAAAAAAAAAAAACACTTTGCACGATGTAGGTACAACGGCGTCGCGCAAAGCCGTTTTGCACGACCCAGTGGCACCTACATCGCGCAAAGATTTTTTTTTTTGGGGATCTTGCATTGCTTTTTTCTTTTGTGGTATCCACTTGTGTAAATATTTTAGATTGATGATCGAATTAGTTCATTGTATTCATATAGGGTTTAAGACTGTAGCTGTAAAAAAATCATCAAAATCGGAGTTAAAATAACCGTTAAATTGTGATTTTTCCCTTATAACCGTCAAAAAGTTTTGTACCATTAC
>JAOTRO020170544.1:0-12393 GCA_028566515.2 Pyracantha coccinea | reverse complement strand
TTCTCCCACTTGCCTTGCAACAGAGCATAGATGTGAACTTCATTGTTGTTCGGACAAAATGCCAGCACTGCAAGAAAATCGGAATTATCAAATTACAACACTGAGAATACAAAAATACATTGATCACAGCTAAAACCTATGTTCACGACCACCATAGTCTGAAGCACCATCAAAATTTCCCATTTTTCAGAGCCCAGAAACTAGACAATAATACCCATTGGGTCATCGATTACCAAAGTTCTTGAAAACATTACCTTTTCAGATGCAAGCTATATGTATATGTACGTGTATATATACATACATAGCATAAGCAGAAAAGATAGAAGCTTCACAGCACAATAATTAACCCCCAATCCTTTGTTTGTCCAAGTGCAAATAGAAAAATGGAACCAAAATATTCAACCCAAAATCTTCACATTAGCTCGAGAACTATATTGTTTCCAAGCTCTAAGCTTTCCAATTTCCCAGCACGGACCCACAAACATAAAAGCATTAAAACACATAATTGCAGAAAGAAAAAACAATATGAAGAAACTAAATGCTTGTTTTCCTATTGTCTACCCCACATTTTCCGAGCAACCAAACAGAATAAGAAGAAGGATAAGAAAGAGTGGGAAACATTACTAGAGCGATCACGGCTCCAAGCATGGCAAGTAATGCGTCGAGTGAACTTGTGAACTTCCACCGCCGCCATTTCTTTGATTCTATCTCAGCGGCAGAGGGAATTGCATGAAATTCCCTACACCAGAAAATTTAGGGGATTTTGCCAATAGTTCAATGACCAATCATCAATCTACAAACTCTAATTTAAAAACCTAAAATCCCTACACCAGAAATTCACATTAATAACAAAACCCTAATTCAAAATTACCTAAGATGGATGATGGCTGGTAGCAGAGTCCTCGACGGAGGTGATGGGGTGATGATGGTCGCGACGGCATGGTGTTGTCGAAGATGAGAGAATCGAGCGGTCATGGTTCTGGGACCTGGGTTTTCTGGGATGTCGTTGAAAATGATGGCTGGATGGGTGGTGGCGTGGTGCCGTTGTGGGTTGCGACGACGGTGAGGCTGGATGGGTGATGTCGTCGAGAAGACGATGGAGTTTGAGAGTTGGAACTTGAAGTCGAGAATGAGGGAGTTGGGACCGAGGGAGTGGACTGATTTTGGAACACGGGAGATGGAGGATGACTAGGGTTCAAAGTAACGGTTGAGATTGAATGAAAGGTTATCATTTAATCTCCGCCGTTCATTAAAATTAGAAATGGGTCGGTCCGGACCAGGGATAGCATATTCTCATATGCTACCTTCCTTTAGTGATTCCTTCGTATAAAACCTGTTTACCATACATCCCTTTTAAGCTTACAACCTCTGTAAACTCAAAGAAGTGGTTGCAAAAAGTTCAACCTTGCCCGACAAGATGAAATCTTGCCCGAGTCTCTTTGTTGATCCTTTAATTTAGTAGATATGTAGCTTAAATGTACTTTTCAGCATATATTCAAGTTATTTCCAACTATTTTCTAACTAAGAGTCCCATTTACAGTTGAATCTGGTTAACTTAATAAACGTGTTTTCATTAAGGACAAACTGGGACCGAATAGATGGTTTTAAGGCCTTGAACTCCCTTCGTTTTGAACATACAATATTGTGAACTAAAAGTCCTTGTTTACAAGGCAAGAAAAAGAACTTAATACAGACTTAACCCATCTGTGACAATCCTTTGAGAACAAGAAGTTTAAGTAATTTGGGGCATAAATGATTGACTTAAAACATATCTATTCTACATTTGTTATACTGAGATAGCAGTGGCACACCAAGATCCTTGTTAGTTTTGATTGTAAGCCTCAAAGTCTAAACCTAAGTCTCCACAAAGGCACATTTCAAAACTAATTACTAACTTATCTTGCAGTACACCAAGCAAGAGCTAGCTCGACAACACACCATTTCACGCCAAGTGCCATTTACCCCCAGGGAGCTGTGCGAAGAGACAATTCCATATTTGCCTCGAACATAGTTTTGGCACGCTCAGTGGGACCCAAATAGTCTTGTATGCCAAGAAGATGAAGAAAGGAGTGAACTTTCAGGTGGAACACAGAGTACGGACCACCTCAGTGTTTACCAAGATCAGACATGACAGATCACCAAGAAGATTTTCCCTCCCTACAAAGTTCTGCGATTCTGGAGAGCCCAACTTCTTCTGAGAAGTCAAGCGGAAGAGTTACCAAAGAAGACTTGCAAGCTACCATGGTGCAAGTGTTGAAAAGTATGAAGAAGATCTCTCTAGAGACTAGAGGAGAGGTCAGCAGACTTTGTTCATTAACTGGGAGTTTGCAGAGGAGGTTAGAGTTAAAGTACTCTACCCTAAAAGATGGTTATGTTAGGGAGGTAATGAGAGAAGCAAGCCCTGAGAGAGAGCCAGTAATTCCCCTGTTTCCTTTGCTTGAGGAAAAATAGGATAGGATAGGGGAAAGAAGAAAGAAGAGCTTCGAACCAGCTAGCCAATAGGGATGAGACCCAAGAACCAAGTTTGCCCACCCACTATTATTCTCACTAGATAGTAGGGGGTAAATCGAGCTAAAAGAAAGGAAGTATGGAATGACTCAACAAGTTGGGGAGTCCAGCGGAAAAGGTGTGACCGCAGCTATGGGCAAACCTCCTCCTTATAAGCCACCACCATTGGCTAATAAGGGAGGAGAGGCCAAGTGGAGATAGCCAGAACCATAGAAGGAACCTGTCTTGGGCAATGAGCGTAGTTCGAAGTGGGGACCTCCTTACACCCCACACAACAATGCAATTAACAAGCAACTTAGAAATGAGTTGGTCGAGCTGAGAATGATGGTGGTCCAAAATGCTCAACCACATGCTCACCCGCTGTTTAGGATCACTTACTAGAAGCCCTACCCCTAGTATATTGATGATTATAACCTGTTTCCCCTCAACTTCAAGATGCTCGCATTCCCAACTTTCAGTAGAGATGACTGTAATGTGCCATCTAGAGATCACATTTTTAAGTTTTTCAACTGCTGTGTGGCATTTGAAGACAATCCTAACAACAAGTTAAGATTGTTTGGGAATTCATTGGTTGGCTTAGCATCCCAATGGTACTCTCTGGTACCCCCAAATTCCATAGCACACTAATGGTAAATGAAGATGGCTTTCCACGAGCAGTTTTATATGGTGGAGCCCGAGATGACTATCAACGATCTAGTTAAGGTGAAACAATATGAGCATGAGTCCACAGAAGACTTCATGATGAGGTTTAGAAAGACAAGGATGAGGTGCCAGTTCTCAATCAATCAATGCCAACTTATATCTATTGCTCAGAAAGCCATGAAATTTCCATTGAGAAAGAGGTTCTATGATGTGCAATTCAGTGAACTACAGGAGTTGGTAATAGTTGCTACGAAGTATGAGAAGTTGCTAGCTAAGGAGCAGCAAGTGAAACACTCATCCAAGGTGTATCCTTAATACAAAGCAAAGCTACAATACACCAAGTGCAGTTTGAAGGTTTAGAACCTGAAGAAAGTGACAACAATGTAGGAGATGGGATAAAGATGTGTGCAGCAGAGATGACTACCCTTTTTAAACCACTGATGATGAAGGGTTTGGTCCAGCCAGTTAAAAATAAAAAAGTAGTGATGAATGATGGAAGATTCGTGCCTAAGAAGCCTCCCAAGTACTAGGCTTATTATTTTGATCTGACCAAGGCAACAAAGATCTATGAGGAGTTGGTGCGGGCAAGAGTGATTGTGCCCGACAACACCAAAAAGATACCTAAACTAGAAGAGTTTAGAGGAAAGAAATACTGCAAGCTTCATTACACTTTCAATCATTCCATCCCCCAATTATTAAGAAAGATTCAGCCCGACTTGGTCATAAGTGGTACATAGTTAGAAATGATGATAAGCTTGTTAGAGAAATGAGAGCATCTATGATCAGGAGGGTCCAAAGGCAGCAAAAGGCTCACATGAACTCATTAAAGTTCCCTACCATTTCAGAAGCCTTTGGAAATGTCAAGTTGGGAAAAGCTACGTAAGGTGGACAACTCTAATGGAGGAGTAAAAAGGAGATACAGAAGGCTAATAGTAAAATGGAGGGTGAAAGAGATCATGTACCTCATAATCCTCATCCAGGAAAATACAGAGTGCTGAGGAGAGCTCAAGAAAGTGTAGTGATGATGCCTACACCAGGTTGGAGACCAGAACCTCTTTGTTTTGGGACCATCTTCCCTGAGAGGAGGATACCCCCACCTCTACTGGAAGATACACCCTGTTAAATGCCAAAACAACTACTCAACTTTGACATAACAACAGAGGAGGAAATGCCTGAGTTAATGCTGCTAGAGGATGCACAAGCATGGATGGATAGGTTTGTATGTCAAATTGGAGGAAAGAAACAAGAAGCATCTGGACCCCGCAACTTCCACTTAAACATGACTTATGTTTTATTAGCCATGTTTTGTGCCGAACCAGATCAGCCAGCCATAATGGAGGGTGATTATTTGGCAATAGAACCAATGATGGCACTTGTTAGTGTTGAGAAAACTGGGAAAAAAGAATCAAGTGTGCCAGGCTTGCCTAAACTGCGTGAAATGAGCCAGAGATGGTATATTCGGACCAAATGGTGTTCAATAGACCAAGTCTGGCCTTGGCCAACCATCTCAAACCCATATATGTAACTGCTCATCTGGAGGGAGTACCCTTCAAAAGGGGTTTGATAGATGGTGGAGCAGCGGTCAATGTGCTTTCAATCAAACAAATGAAAAGATTGTGTATAAGTGAGGAGGACCTTATCCCCACTAACCTTACAGTCTCTAGTTTTTCTAGATCTATCACCAAAACCTATAGGATATTGCCCTTGGAGGTTGACTTGGGGTCCAAGCAAATTATGCTAGCTTTTTTTATGGTGGATAATAGCTCTACTTATGGAGTATTGCTTGGTAAAGACTAGATCCATACCATCCACTCTATACCAACAAATTGCTGTCTACCATGAGTCTAAAAAGGAGAAACCATGATTTTGGAAAATTGTGGAGGTCGAGATACGTCCATTTCTCCCCACAACCAATGTTGCTGAAGCCAGTTTTTACAATCTTAGAATTGGGATCTTGTAGTGTTTAGGAGCTGATGAGAACGACTGCCCGACTAAGGTGACAGCCTAAAAGCTTCTAGAACAAGGATTGGCTCTCACTCGGGAGGAATGGGAAAGACCCCATATTGTCCTAGTTCCCTAACACCAGTGATGTCAAAGCAAAGAAGGAATGACCAAGTAGTTGCAGTCAGGTCCTTAATCAAAAGACTGTTGGTGTATGGGAGAAAGAGAAAAGAAGTAAGAGAGAGCTCAGTCCATGAGGAAGAAGAATGGGAAAGAGACTCTTTAAGTGCCAAAAACAGAGAAGAAGAAAGGTTTTTGGGAGAGGAGATAGAGGCAGCCATTCACATGACTAAGTGTATATATGACTTAGATTAGCCAGATGATGTGCCTGAGGGTCCAAAGTCACTTGAATTTTTGTGTACATAGCATGATAAACCAACACCAGAGGTACAAGACTCTTAAAAACCATTAATTTGGGGACTGGGGAGGATCCAAGGCCAATACAACTCAGTGGCTTGTTGAAAACCAAAGATCAAGCAAGAATAATAGACCTTTTGCATGAATTTAAAGATTGCTTTGCATGGCATTACACATAGATGCCTGGATTGGACCCCTGTTTAGTAGAACATAGAATGCCTATCAAGGAAGGGTACAAACCTGTGAAGCGAGCTCCAAGAAGAATGTTCAAAGAGATAGAAGAAAATGTTAAAGAAGATATCAAAAGGCTGGTGAAGGCATGATTTATTAGGCCTGCCAAATATGTTGAGTGGTTGGCCAACATTGTACCTGTACTAAAAACTGTAACTAATGCTATCAGATGTTGTGTCAACTACATAAAAATTAATGAAGCCACGCCTAAAGATGAATACCCCAAGCCCATGGCTGACCTATCCATTGATGCAGTTGCAAAACATAAATTTTAATCTTTCATGGATGGGAATGCTGGCTATAATCAAATAAAAATGGCTAAAGAAGATATTCATAAGACAACCTTTAGGTGCCCAGGGCATGTAGGAATATATGAATACGCTGTCATGCCATTCAGGCTCAAAAATGCTGGTGCAACCTATCAAAGAGCAATGAATGCCATTTTTCACGATTTAATTGTCCATAACATGAAGGTGTACATTGATGACGTTGTGGTTAAGTCTAAACTGAAGAGCAACACTTAGAAGACCTCAGATAGGCCCTAACTAGAATGAGGACCCATAAGTTGAAAATGAATCCTAAAAACTGCACTTTTGAAGTTAGATCGGGCAACTTTTTGGGATTCCTGGTACATTAAATAGGTGTGCAGGTAGACAAGAACAAGGCTCGGGCCATAATGGAGTCACATTCTCCTACCAACAAAGTGCAGTTGCCAAGGCTACTAGAGAAGATCAACTTCTTACAAAGATTCATTGCTAAATTGGCGGGCAAGATTCAACCACTGATCCCTTTGCTATGACTAAAGAATCAAGAAGAGTTCGAGTAGGGTCCACAACACCAAGAGGCTTTTGACAAAGTGAATGCCTACCTAGCCTCTCCACCAGTAATTATGCCCATCATAGAGGAAAACCTTTAAAGCTCTATATCTTTGCCTCTAAGAGATCAATTGGGAGTCTGTTAGCTCAAAACAATGAAGGATGGAAGAAGCAAGTAATATATTATCTTAGTATGATCCTTATTGAGGTTGAAACAAGATATACCCTAGTGGAGATGCTGTGTCTGGCTCTATTCTTCACTACCTGCAAATTAAGGCATTGCATGTTGCCTTGTCACATTCATATCATTGTCAAGACCGATGTGATCAAATATATGATGTCAAAACCAACACTAACTAAGAGAATTGGAAAGTGGATTCTAGCACTTTCAGAGTTTAGCCTTCAATATGTACCTCATAGAGCAATAAAGGGACAAGCAATTACAGATTTCATGACTGAGCACTAAGAATCACAGGATAACTTGTCAACATGCCAAGAACTTTGAAGGTGGCCAACATTTGGATCCCACCATGTAGTACTCACTCGGGTAAGGAATAATGGATTCAGCAAAAGGTAAAAAGGATAACCAGCCTCTAGATCACTCATTAGAGGTTGTATTTTGATGGATCTTGTACTCAACATGCTACTGGGGTCAAGATTATCATTATTAATCCCGAACAAGGCACTGATAATTGGGCAGAGTACAAGGCACTGATAATTAGCTTAGAAATCTTGATAGAGTTGAGGGCAATAGAAGTGAAGGTATTTGGTGATTCAGAGTTGGTGGTTAATCAGTTAAATGGAGACTACAAGTGCAGACACATCACCATGTCTGGTTATTACTTGGAAACTACTCCACTATTAAGTTATTGGGGTACTGAGATTTCGATCAATCATATTCCTAAAGAGTCAAATTTAATTGCTAATGAAATGGCATAGTTGGCTTCTGGAGCACAAATCCAAGAAAGAAGAGTTGAGGTGAAGGTAGAAGTACAAAGAAGAAATCTCCCTTCCATATTTGAAAAAGGGTTCAGTCTAGATGTAATGACTAAAGAGCCTGAAGTTGAAGACTGGAGGTCACCCATCATCTAGTACTTGGAAAATCCTTCTTTTCATATCAGTAAAAATATTAGGCAGCAAGCAACTGGGTTTGTCATGTGGGACAAAACTCGGCTAAGAAAGACTCCATATGGACTTTTGTTGAAATGCTCGGGCTTAGAAGAGTCAATGAGGTTGATGGCTGAAGTACATGAAGGAATTTGTGGAGCACATCAAGCTGGAACCAATATGAGATGGTTATTAAGAAGGTATGGCTACTTTTGGCTTTATATAAAGAAGGATTGTAAAGCCTATGCCAAAGGTTTTGAAGAATGCCAAAGACATGGACCATTTTAGCATATACCATTAGTACCTTTGAATCCAGTAGTGAAGCCTTGGCCTTTTAGAGGGTAGGCAATGGATTTCATCAGGCAAATTCACCCAGCCTCTAGCAAGGGGCACGCCTTCATAATTGTGGCAATAGACTACTTCACCAAATGGGTAGAAGCTTCAGTTGTGAAGAAATTCATTGAAACCAAGATCTTACACATATATGGGATGCCTGAGACAATTGTTACAGACCGAGGACCATCTTTTATCTCAAAAGAAATGGAGAAGTTTACAAACAAGTTCAAAATAAAGATGATCTAGTCTAGTCTATATTATCCCCAATCAAATGGCCAAGCAGAAGCTAACAATAAGATCTTGGTGAATATCATTACAAGAATGGTAGCAAGTAGTCCAGAGAAATGGCATGAGAAGTTGGGGGATATTCTTTGGGTCTACATAACCTTCAAGAAGGCAGGAATTGGAACTACTTCTTATGCCTTAACCTTCGGGCAAGATATTGTGCTTCCTATGGGAATCAATGTGAGTTATGTCAGACTTCAAAACTTTTGGTCTTCACAATGAAGAATACATTCAAGCTATGTGTCAAGGAGTTGAAGATTTGGATGTAACCTGAATTGAAGCTTTGAAAAAAATTCGAGAATGGAAGAGAGCTATTGCTCGAGCTTATAACAAGAAAGTAAAGTTGAAAACCTTCAAGGAAGAAGAGTTAGTGTGGAAGGTAATTTTACCTTTGGGAGCTCAACTTAGAGGTTTTGGGAAGTGGAGTCCCACCTGGGAATGACTTTTTAGCATCAACAGAGTGTTAGAAAGAGGAACTTGGCTAATTTATAAGGGAACTTGCAAAATCATCCTATCAATACTAAGTTCTTAAAGAAATATCACCCAACTCTATGGGATGTTAGAGACTATTATATTGAGGAGGTTTGAACAATGGTAGAAGTATTGGGCTCTTATTATTTAGAACTTATAAAAGTAAATGGATGATCTTTTATTTCATGAATAGGGAAAATTACAAAACTCTAGCCCAACAAATTTACATCCCTAGCTAATGCAGCTATCTTAGAGTGATAGGTCTGCATGATAGTGAAATTTTGGCCAGGCTCTTCAAGAACCATATTGCTATTAGTTAACTGGGCCTTAGAATCCTCCATTTCTTGATCGACCATATTCACCTCTTCTATCTTCTGGTATAATTTGCTTGAGAGGGTCATTTGCTCGGCTTTTAAAGCTGAAAGCTGCTCCTCTAACTTCTGAATCTCGAAGGCTACCACCATGATACTGTCCTTCATAGCCGAGCATTCATCCACCAGCTGCTTCAGAGAAGTTGAAGTTCTGGAGTGTTTCTCTTTATAGCACTTAATTTTGTTTGATTCTTTTTTTGCCTGTTGACGTTGATCCCTCAGTGCCCTCAAGTTTTCAAAAAAGTTGAGGAATGACTCGTACTGAACCTTTGACATTTGCTTAGCTTTGTACAGCTCAGTCAGAGCCTTCTCAGCATCTTGGAGTCCCTTGAGGCTGAAGAAGGCATTGAAATCCATTTGCACCCATGCATTGAAGATTCGGCGCTGATCTTGGAGATGTTGAGACACGGAATGGCGCCTTGGGGACCTCAACTTTGTCCTAATTTGCCCAAACTCTTTAACAAGTTCAGGCAAAGAGGCTGTGGTTGTAATAGATGTAAGAGGTGGTGGAGGCATCATTCCAACACCCCTTGAGGTAGCAGCGGAGGAAGTAGTTTCGATAGGAAGTGAGGGAGAATGACCAGAAGTAGAGAATGCAAAAGTAGCAATAGTGTTGGTATTCTTCTTCAGCCAAGGGATATGAATCTTTGTAACCCCAGAAGCCTTAGGAGGCTGAGGAATGACTGCCTTGCATGCTGCAGGCTGGGTAGACTTGCATGAGACCTCACCAGAAACCTGTTACAAACCAAGAGATAATCAAATTAAGGGATTGGGTCACGACCAACATAAAGAACAAACAAAGGTGAGAAGACTTTTATACCTGAGTTGGACTTTGGGTTTGATAAGGTAGCACCTCTGTGGTAGCAACAACCTTGGCATGCAAAGATGGGCTGACCCAATAAGTAGCTTGGGGAGCCTGCGAGCTAGTCACTTCTGAGACTATAGGGATTTCAAGGACTATGGGCTTCTCAAAGGTGGTGGATGGTTGCTGGGCAACCTTATGCACTGGAGAAGACTGAGAAAGACAAAAAAAGAAGAATGGTATAAGTGCAAATAAAGAGGGAACTTCAAAGAAATTCAGAAGAGCTCGAGGAAATGGATACTTACTGGAGTACTATCGTTTTCGACATAATGTAGCATCTCACCAGTATTTGGATTGAATTGGGAGGTAGGAGTCACCACCATTGTTGGGGGAATACTTGATGGAGTAGGAGTTGAGCTTTGCCTGACTAAAGGTGCAGAGGCCCTAACCGTTGTCTAAGAAAAAGTGAAGATTGTCATTAGCCTTGGAATTTGGAAAAGTACAAATGTAACTGAGGGCTTGGCCAGAGAAGGGGAAAGTTGTACTGCTTGGGTTGAAGGAGAAAAAGCCTCGGGCTGAGTAGTCCATTCACCTCTGGTATCCTGTTTCAAGCAATCATATAAAGAGTTAGCATGAGTGTCAAACAAATTGAACTTCCAGAGTAACTTAATGCTTAAAGGAAAGAAAGATATACCTTCAACTCTTTCAGAATGGTATCAAAGACTGCCTTATCTTTTGGCCGAACTTCAGCGCACGACTGCCCCTCATGTGGAGTGAGGGCAAGTCCATTGGTTGCTGAAAGCCCTAGTTACAAGAAAGAATGAGGTGTTAGTTCATGCCTCAAGATAAGTTGAAACTGCAATTAAGAAAATAAGGTTAACGCTAAGATCACTTACTGGATGATTTTTGTTTCTTCCTGCCCACTTCAACTGGAGAGGCATAGGATGATTTTGAAGACTTAGAGTTGTGAGCCCTAGTCATCTTTCTGGTTAGGGTTACCTTCGGACCAGACAGAGCAAGGTGAGGCTGAGGCCGCTCCTCATGCTCGGACTCGGAGAACTCCACCACTGTCGCCTTTGTCCATCGAGGTGCCCAAGTCTCCACTTCAGGCTCGGCCTCATCCTCAAAATCCTCAAATAGCTCGAAGATGTCCCTAGTATCTCCGGCAGCATAACTGGACCCAACCTCTTGTCTTGCAACATCTTGGAGGACGAGTGCATTTGCAGCTTCCTCTTTTGGCCTGACATCCACTTCCTCAGTGTTGCCTTGGGTTACAAAACCAAAATAAAAGTTAATAAGTTGGGAGGGCGGCACAAAGGGAAGTAAGACAAAAAAGATAAGACAATAAAATATACCTATAAGAAGAAGTTGGTTCTTCTGGTTGACTATCTCCTTCCAATTCTCGAGCTCGTCCTTCTTGGGGTAGGATTTGTAGAATAGATGCCTGAATAGGCGATCATGGGCTTCCTTGATGTCTCCTCCATACTTCTTCGACCACTTGGCCTCCCACAAAGTGGTAAATGATAGAGTGCACTCGGAGTTCAACGCCATCTTGCTCATCACTTTCAAGCTGCGCTGAGCTGGTCTAAAAGTCACGTCAGTTAGGTAGCATAGGCGATAGGAGGTTCTGCAATGCATTGAATGGAAGAATGACACTGGGATGACATGCCTGAAGTCGAGTTGCCTACCACAGAAATTTGGGTGGTAGACCTCCAGTCCAAGTTCGTAGCCCGAACGGTTACTCCGCATTCCCCATGTGAGGAGGAAAAGCCATGTGGCCATATCATAAAAAGAATGGAGGCATTCTTGCTTTGATACTTCTTCGACTTCGTTTTCGTGACCTTTTTCGATGGATTCTTGCTTTGGTAGCTGTTGAACAATATCGCATTCTTTACGAACTCCATCCATATTCTTTTCATGCTCGACTTGTTCTTCTTGTTGTGTTGCTCTTCTGTATTGTGCAGGTTTTGATGATTCGCCACTCTCTGGTCTACTTCTAACGTGTTCCTCAATCCCTACCTTTGGCGTTTCTAATTCGGGCACTATCGTGGAGTTTCCTTCAGCTGTTTCATGCTTGGAAATTATCTGAGTTTCTTGTGATGGCTTAGTAACTTCATGTTTTACTTCAGTGCTTTTACCCCTATTCATTGGCTCTTCAGCATCCTCGCCAATCTGTGGAACCTTGTTCGCTACAATTTGGTTTTTACCGAGTTCCTTTCTTCCAACGTTCACTTTCTTAATTCCATCAGCTTCTTCTACCTTTGCAACTTTTGGCTCTTCACTTTTTTCGGAAACATATTTTGTTTCGTGTTGCATACGTTGAGTCTGTGTAGCTTTAGCTTCTTCCTGCATTACGCCTCCGCTCGTGTCCATTTCGAGAGCTCCACCAACTACTATTTCTTTCTTGGAGCCATCTTCATCAACCCCTTTCGCATAAGTTCGACGAATTTCTCCTACTTTCTTTTTC